>JAOSBM010000004.1:12064989-12079989 GCA_027568955.1 Erythroxylum tenue
AAGATTCTCAAGTTTGATTTTGGTTTTAAAAAGATTGAAAATCCATGGTTTTGTGTTATAGACAAAATCCTTTAAAGCAAAAAGCTTTTTAGGGTAGTTAATCCCCCTTGATGGTTAGAAATAAATTTCCACCTATAGTTTATTAAGAATTATAAGATTCTCAAGTTTGATTTTGGTTTTAAAAAGATTGAAAATCCATGGTTTTGTGTTATAGACAAAATCCTTTAAAGTAAAAAGCTTTTTAGGGTAGTTAATCCCCCTCAAATTCCATACAATGACTTTAATAAGTCAAAAGATTTTATTTTTGGAGCCCTTACCTTTTCTCCTGTTTGATATCCTTTTGGTAACTATCAAAAATTCTCTAATAAGTGGATCATCATCCTTATTCTCATCAGAAGGTGGAGAATTATTAACCATCTGGTTAAGACCATTGAGAGGGTTTTTAGAATTAGGTGGCTGTTTATCCACAATGGTCTGCTATCTAGAAATAGCTTCCACAATAACTTTTTTACCACCAACAGTTACCACAATAATTTCTATTCCACCATCAGCTTCCAAGATTATCTCTTTTCCATCATTTGCTATATCATATCCTTATGTCCTACATTTATGTTATAGCAAGGTGCAAATGTCTCAAACATTCATGCCCTTTGATTGATATTTCCATCACCTATTAGCTCCTCATAATCACCTCTTTGGAAAGTTTTACCTGTTGGAATCCATCTTTTCCCTTGAGAAGTAAAAGAGGGCTTCCATTGGTATTGGAGTGACATATTATCCGTGTATAGAGATCCATCAAGTCCCAATCTCATATTTGGGATAATTTTCGGTAAATCATTAGAGAGTTCCATATTAATTCATATTCTAGCATAACCCATTCTCTTCATTTTGGTTGTATTGTCATCCAAACATAGAGGTTTGCCAAAAAAGCTGGCAATCATACTCTAGCCTTTTGTTGTCCAATATTCAAAAGGAATATTGTAGAGATTTACCCACATTAGGATAAGTCAGTTTTTGCTATAATCAATCTAAAAAGCACACTGCCAAGGCTATAGAAAGAGTGGAAAATTAGAGCCATGCTATGGCCCTTCTTCTACTATCATTAGGGCTTGAGCTTTAGAGGAAAATTTTAAAATGATGTATTTATCTTCTTTTATTAATGCTTTAATTAAAGCTTTTTTTTCATGCTAATTGTGCCTATTTTTTAATAATAAGGAATGTAAGTCTTTTGTCCCAGAAGAACCCTATGAGGGAGTTCTCCCAATATTTGACACCTTCCTATAGAATTTCCAAAGCAGGAGAGACTGACACGTCCATCTTTTTTCTTAGGAGGGTAGAATTGTAGTGAGAGGTCAGAGGAGCCTCCAACAGCCTACTTCCATTTTCTCCTTTCACCTGTAAGTATCGTTGAAGATGAAGATGGAGAAGCTTGGGTTAGGGCAGTGATGAAGGTAGGTGCAAGAGGATTTTGTAGTAAAGGTGGTAAAGGTGGTTTCGATGCTGCAAGAGAGGGTAAGGGTAAGGGTAAGGAAGGAAAATCCTCCCTGATAGGGTTCTATTCAATAGTAGGTTGGGGTGTTTGCATAGTAAGAAAACAATAGGGTAGCTTTGGTAGGGGGTTAGTTGGGAGATACAGGTTCCAAAAGAGGAAAATATAGCGGGCGAGAGAGTGTAAGATAAAATGAAAAGACCTTTCAACCCTTGTAGAGGCAAGAAAGGGTTAAAGATTAAGAAAATGAGAAAAAAAGGATGTAAAGGATGTGAAGATGAAGGTTGAGCTCAACGAAAATGAAGGAAAGAATGAGTGAAAGAGCAACAATGAAGGCTAAAATAGTGGTTTGGTTAAGAGAAAAGTAGTAGTGAAGGTTAAAGATTAGAGAGAAGGCAGAGAATTTCTCTCTAACCTATTATATATACATATATTCCCATTTATTTCATCTTACAAGAAAATAGGTAATGAATTTGTTGTTTTGATTTTATTTTAAAAGGATATTTTATTTTATGGCATGTCTCTATACGTCATTGATAATTATATTTAGAACAAAAAAATTTGGAATCTATTATAGTCAAAACCTTTTTAGAATTCCCCCCTCTTCCTAACAAGGTTCTCACTATAAGGTTCTCACTATATTGAGGATAAATATGTTTTTTCCAATACACCATTTCTTTATGATGTATAAGCAATAACAAGTTCTCTTTGAATGCTATAATCAGCATAAAATTCTTCAATATCTTTTGATAAATAATAAAATTCTTCAATATCTTTTGATAAATATTCTCCACTAAGACCATTGTTGAGAGTTTTAATGGTTTTTCATTTTTCATTTTCAATAATAGCCTAAAAAAAATTTAATGAATTACAAGCTTTTGATTTCTCCTACAATAAATAAAAATAAAATTTTAAGTATAATCATCAATAAAGGTACATATTTTGCCTTATTAGAAGATCGATTTATTTATCCACAAATATTATAATATATCAATTTTATGACATCTTTTGCTCTCCACAATTTTCATTGAGGAAATTGAGCTTGATGTTATTTGACAATAATACATTCTTCATAAAATAAGGAAGATGTAGTATTTTGAGGAAGACTTTTATCATTCCTTTGTTTTAGACGCCTTAATCCACTAAAATTCAAGTGACCCTAATGAAAATGCAAAGTTGAGAAGAATTTTCGCTTTGGCCATCAAGCAAGTTAAATAACTTTTGTTTTTCAATAGAAATAACTTGTTGGAACTCATATTAATAATAATTATAGCTCTTCTAAAGGGATCATACATTTCACAAGTACCCTTTTGAATAGTGATTGCATGACCTTTTTCTTATAATTAACCAACACTTAACAAATTGATTTTTAAGTTAGGAATATAAGAAAATGTCAGAAATTGTTTCTACAAAACTATTATTGATTATGATATTAATATTGGCCTTTCCTATTACATTAATAATATTACAAAAAAACAAAACTAACAGTAGAATGAAAGTCTTCATTTAAGTAAGAAAAATAAACTTACTCTCAAGCATATGCTTCCTATAGCATATATCCACACACCATAATCACTTACAAGGTTTCTTTTCGACTTGAATATTCATAAACAAAGTTTGTACCTTTTTTATTATTGCTTTATGCATACACTTAATTTTATCTCATACATTTTGCTTTATTTTAATTTGTTTCTTTGTCAAAAATTAAGAAAACAAAATATAGTCTTTTAACATTTTTGGGCTTATTTTGTCTAATTTTGTTTTCATAACGTTTTTATTAGATTGAATTGCATATTATTAATTTCCAAAATTTAAACGTTTATTGTCTATATGATTTTGAACAAATTGAATGATAAATAGTCTATTAATATTTTTTGTTTACTTTTATTTATTTTGATTTTAGGACATTAATTTTAATTATATTTTTCATAATAAAAATTTTATTATATTAGTTTTTATATTTTTCAATTTGTTACAAGTATAGTTAATTTTCTCTATAATAACTTTTGTGTGTAAATTTGAAGGTTGATTTTGAAAACAATAAAAAGGGAGTTATAATCTAAATTACATGAGATAATAAATCCAAGAATATTTTGTAAATGTTACATAACAAAAGAGGTAGTACATAAAAGGAAGAAAACAACTTAAGAGAGATGGTGATGCTAGCAACCTAGAGAAAGACTCCCATACATAAAACATGGAAGGAAAAGAAAGAAAAAACAAAATATTAGCCAGTAAAGAGTGAGATAAAGGATATAAACAACTAAAAATATATTGGAAGAAAGCAAAATGAGGAAGAACATGGAATAAAATAAAGGGGAGAGAGACAATACCTTATAGAGGAGAGAAAAAGAAAGGACCATAAGCGATTGTTACAGAGAGTGTAAAAAACAAAAAATATTGGTAGATGTCTTTTATTTTTCCCTTTACGTGTTATGTTGTATAATTTTATCTTTATGAATATTTATAGACATGGTTTAATCAGTTTTCTATGATATGGTTGTATTACAATCCTTTTCACCTAACCTTAAACCAAGATATCAATGAAAATCCAACTATATGGGACAATTATTTCATTTCTAATAATGTGGAGATATGATATACCATTAATGTTTTAATTTGCATTGAAGTCCCATCATTGATCACCGAAAGATGTTGTAGATAATGGGGCAATCTCTTTTTTTGTGTTTAAAAGTTGAAATGCTATTCATATGGAGAGACATTTTTAATGATAGCTCTCTTCTGAAGCCCTTCCTAGCTAAACAAACTTATATATGGATTGATAGATATATATTTAACTATAATTTTACCTCATATTTCATATGTTTTTGCTTGATATTTGATACTTTTGTTATATATTTAGTACTTAATTCATTTCAAATGTGTATACAGATAATAATTGCCTTCATGGACTTAAAGAAGAAGAATTCGGATGAAAACATAGCGTAAAACAAAGATTCAATCCATAAAAGGGATGCATGGCTGATTAACCTATGCGTAACAGTCAATATTAAATAACTGCAAGTGCACGGTGTAGCTGTAGCTAGTACTGACAAGTACGGGTCGATCCTACAAAGACTATGAATACTAGTAATTACCCTTCTCCTATTATCTAGCCTAAGGATTGAATTTGAATTTTTAATGAAAAGAAACTAAAACTAAAGAAAGTAAAATAAAATAGAAAATGAAATTTAATAGAGAACTCAGGAAGATATCGAGTAATTAGTATCTAGATTTCAAATCCCCCTAACCTTTAACATATTAATCATTTATAATGCAATTGTGTTGTTGATTAGTTGGATCGTGGAGATTCCTAAGTTATACTAGTAGCTGACCTTGAGTCTACTAACAACTAATCCTAAGGTCTCTAATCGAATTACTCAGGTTAAATCTTATAAGATTCCATTACCATTTTATGAATCCCTCTATTAAGTTTGACCCTAATCCCGAAGATTTATATCATCCTATCTCTAGGGTTGCAATCAACTATTTCCAATTATCGTGGATCTATTCAACCTAGGATTTCTTAATCGCTACATTGAAATCAAAATATGGTCTAATATTTTAGGTTGCTAGAACATAAATAAAAACAGATAATTGGATCGCAACAATCAATCAATCAGTTGCATTGATAAAATAATCAACACATATTAAAGTATCCAAATAGGGTTCATCTAACCAAGATACTAATCAAACAATTAGTTAAACATTGTCAAATATGAAATCAGATACGCATATACAGAAACTTGAATTGAAAATAACGAAATCATAATTATAAATCCCCCTGATTGTTCTCTCGCTCCTTTAGCTCAAAATCGCCTTTGGAATCACCTTGAAACCTCTGAGAATAACGTCATCCGCTCTCCCCCTATTAGCTCTGAAACATCGAATTTATAAGAAAACCTAGAGTTTTGGGTTTTGCACACTCGTGTTCACACCCGTGCAAATGAGTGCGCATAATCGAGGTATGTTGGATATTACAAAAGTGCACAATCTTGAATTTCTTCCAGATTGTTGTTTTCAATTTTAATTGCGTTTTCATCCAATTTCTTCTCTTTCAAGTCCATAGAGGCAATTATAACTTGTAAACACACTTAAAGCATATTAAGTACCAAATATATAATAAAAGTATCAAATATCAAGCAAAATATATTAAATATGGGTGTCAAAATATAGTCAAATATTCATCTATCAAACATCCTCACACTTAAGCTTTTGTTTGTCCTCAACCAAACCATAATTAAAATTATAAATTTCACAACATCAATTCTTCACCAGTTTCAACCTGTCCATTAATAGTATACATCATTATATCCTACCGAATCAAATTAACATACAATCAGAGTCAAGTTATCACAGAATTAACTTCCAATAATATTAATAGAAATCACATCAACAATCGCATTAAAATCAAAAGCACAACTCTTTACACCCTCACTTAGCTTTCACTCAATGCGCTCAAGTGTTTAGGGTGAGAAGTATCAAAACTTTTAATCAATGCATAGTAGAATTCTTACCATAGGCTTCCAGTAAAATCACATCTCCACTGTAACACCGGACTCTCTGAGCCCTTTTGTATTGTTTTATACTTGGAGATGCTATTGTATATTGATATATATATATATATATATATATATATATATATGGTTTTATATGAGTTCAAACATGTATTTAAGTCCTTTTGGGTATATATTTCAGTGATTTATAATGTTATATGCCCTTAAATGAACTTAGAGTTCATCAGTAAACGAAATCTTGGAGATTTCTGACATATAAGCTTCTAAGTGTGTAAAACCGAGTCCATTGGATGGATATGACTATGGAGGCTAAGTTAATTGTGTTCTAATGCCTTAAAGGTGATTATACATGATTTATAGACTTATTAGACACATAGAAAGCTTAATTGTAAAGATTGATGTACATAAGGGCTTATTTGCAAATTGTTAAAAGTTAAAGGACTTAAATGTAATTTTTCAATTCTTAAAGGACCAATATGTAATTTTATAAATTTAAGGGGCTTAATTATTATTCTCAAAATTTCGAGGACGAAAATAAAAAAAAGTTTTGGTGATTCCCAAAGTTTGGGCTTAGTTGCAAATTTAGGAAAAGTTTGGAGGGTAAAATGGTAATTTCATATAACCTAAGGGAAAAAAGGTAATTTCACCATATTTTGGTCAAAGAAGAGTCAATATTCTAGACCCTTATTCATTCATGGTCGTGCATCCCATTACTAAAGACTTAAAACATGTTTTAATTAAAAGAGAGGAGAAGAAAGGGGAAGAGAGGAGAAGAAGAAACTAGTTTAGGCCATCCCTAAAATTCCACCCTCTTTTTTGATTCTCTAACCCATATCAAAGTGTTCTAAGCTAATTTGGGGTCAAGGAACTCAAATCTATCATTAGATTTTTGAAATTCTCAAAAGATTTGAAGATATCATCAAAGGAAGGTTTAGGTAAATTTTGTCTCATCTCTCTTTACATTAGCATTTTGAGTTTGGTGTTAAGATATGTTGTTCTCCATGCTTGAATATACATGAAACATGGTCTAGATGAATGAAATGAGTCATGGAGAAGCCTCTTTAAGTCAAAATCGAAATTCCCTCTCTTTGGTCTCTCTTTGGTGAAAGTTTGTGAATTTTTGAAAATCTTTTGAAATTGATGATTTAAATGAATGCTATGGTGTTAATTGTACATGTATAATGTGAATTGATGATTAAAAATGAAGAAGATGTATATTGGATGAGGCTTGGTTGAAATGATGGGAGAAGGAATGGATATATGTAATGAATTGTATAATTATGATGAATATGGCTTAAATAAAGGGAATTGGGTTGAATGAAGTGGTGAAATGTGTCGTTGTTTGGAATTTTTTACTATATAACAAGTTAGGAGCATGAATTACTATGGTAAAGTCTTGAAAATGTGACTTGAAAGTCATGCACATTAGGTGTTTGATAAAATGTCTAAATAAAGTTGGCTTAGGATTTAAAGAATCGTAATGATATACATTGAAAGCGATTTTAATGTTTACTTAGAGTAAACTTGAATTGATGCTTAGATTGATGAATAATGACCTAATGTTCTTGAATAAAAATGTGCTTAATAATGTTGTGACATGAGTAAGTATTGGTTAAAGGCATTAAATGCCTTAGAAAATGCAAAAGAAAAACTAATGTGAATAGTAAAGAAGTAACCATGTGAGAAGTTTAATGTTTGAATCCTAAAGCTTAAAGAGAGTGATATTTTGTTTCATACACTTATGTGATGATGTATAAATATGACATATATGTTTGAGAAGTAAATACATTGTATATATTCTGTTATGTATAAAGGCTTGGGAGTTGTGAATAAAGGAGCTTGTACCGAGCATTGTTGAAGTTAAGGGAGTGTACACCTTCTTTTGAGGTGAGTTGGGGAAACTATATTTCTCATATGGGATTAGATCACCCTAATACCTGTATGATGACTTGTATGTGAATTTTGAACCTAGGTAATGCATAGTAGAATTGAATCTCAAATAGATGTTAATATGCTTATGTATTTACGAAACGACACTGTTTTGAACAACTTTGCATGTGGAGTGAAAAATATGACTTTTATTGCATGAAATAATGTTTTAAAATTTACATATACATAATCGAGTCATGTATGCTGCATGTTTTTAGTTCTCTTTTGGCTTAGAGCCATGACAAGGTTTCATTTTATCGGTTGGATCGATAAATAAAGGCATAATGCCTTACTTGATTTTGTACTTAATATTTTTATATGATTTTTGTGATTAGTGAGGAAACGATTGGCCAATCATGTGCTATGCACAACTGATTAAGCGACTCCCGTACCCTTGATGCTGGTACATTAAAGTCGAGTCGTTGTATCGATACCTTCTACGGGACTTACGGGTGATTCCACACTTATGGTCTGGACACAGACGAGGTCATCACCTAGGGTCATAACGCTCTTGTCGATTGTAGTCCGAACTCACCACGGATGAAAGTCGAGCCAACATCTAGGATCGGTGGGTGTGCACGCCAGTTTGGCCGACTAGTGGTGTCACACATGATTGTTTTGGCTTATTCTGGGATTTGCTTTCTGACAAGATTTGATTTATGCATGTGATGTTTCTCTGCTTTTGTGTACTGGAATTGGAACCTATGTTTACCGGATGCGTGATTAATAGGCTAGGCCTATATGGTTCCTAACCAGTATACGCTGAGTCATAGGCTAGGCCTATATATTTCTATGTGATGTATGTTTCACATTTAGGTTATTTATACCGTCTTGGAGTGTATCGAGTTCTATTTGTGATATATGTTTTTCCTGCTCACTGAGTATATAGTGTACTCACCCCCTCCACTTTCCAACCATGCAGGTTAATTTTAGTGAGCTTGAAGTTATAAGTAGAACGTGCGGTCTTTTGACATTTTCGAGGTATTACCACACGTGGGTAGTTTATGTTTTGTACTTTAGTTCCACAGTGGCTCATAAACGATTTTACTATTTTTATTAGATTTGTTATGTTGATATGCTTTATGATTATATAAATTTAACTCTTGACTATTTTGTCATTGTAAAAGACCTTATGTATGAACTTTGATACTATTGTTGAGGTTTCTTTGAGTGGACTTTAAAGTCCTGAAGATGTGGTAAAAAGTTTGGTGTGAATATAGAAGGGTGTTTAAAATTGTTTGCAGGTATTGGGATTTTTAAAATACAGTTGTTGTGTTGCCTAAATTTTTTTTAAAAAAAGGAGAGAGATATTCAGTTAGCCTTGCATAGTCAGATTAAGGATACCATGAGTGTCCTTAGCCCAGGTATGCGGCGGTTGTCATGGGCCTGATGTGGTACCGGGTCGTGACATCCACCACTTATATACAAACGGGAAACAAAAATCAAAAGGTCTTTGTATAGATTGTAATGGGGCTTAGGTAAGATATGATTGAGATAATAAAAGAGTTGAATTGAAGGAAATTTACTACACATTATATTTCAAAACTTGTTTACAAATATACGTAGGTCGTTTCATTGCGAAACTAATGGTACTACAAACTTATTTTTTCTCTTTTTTCTTTTCTTTATTCTTCATTTTTTTCCTTTCTTTTTTGCTTTCTTTTTCACAATAAACATTCAGTACCACAATTCAAGAAATATTGGACCTTTCACAAATTTCAAGTCTTAACAAGTAAACAATGCAAATAACCTTCAATGTTCAAAATAATAACAAGTCAAAGAAAAGTAGGAATAAGGCCTAATATGTGAGTTTAATCAATGAAAAGGCCAAGGCTCAACTTAGTTATTCCTACAGGTCAATTTTTGGGTATGATAATTTTCAAAGAAAAAGGCTTAAACAAGTTGGTAAATCTAAGTGCCTTTATCATATTAATGTTTCTAATTTTCACAAATATGGTCTCAACATGCATAATAAAAGCAAGTTCTAGAATTATCCTAATGCGCACAATATCACACACATGAAATAATAACAACAACTTTAAAAATTTTAATTTGTTCTTAGGCTCCAAAGCTCACAAAAAAGATAGGTATATGTGTGTAAATAATGTGCAATATCATTCAACTTGCAAATTTCAATGATTATAAAAAGTATGACCTAGAAAACTAGTTTCATTTTAACCATCATCCTTTTGCATACCAATTCAAATCAATATTCAACAAGGACATATAGTATTCATGGATAGATCTTAAACAATTCAAGACATCAGTCAATAAAATTTGTAATCAGGATTATAATAAGCTTAAAGAAATCAGTTAAAAATTCATTAAACACATCCCCACAATTAAAGTTATACATTATCCTTAATTTATATAATACAAGTAAATATGCAAGTGAGAGGGTTGTTTGGTACTTTCCTGATTATGAAAATTTTCTGATTTGGATCCATCCAATGTGAGACTAACATCCTTGCAAAGTATGAAAGAAAAGGATAAAAAGAAACAAAAGAACTAACATAACAAAAAATAAAATTCTATACTAACATAAAAGCAAAAAAATAATATAGAAATTGAAACAAAATTAAAACTAATTAATCGGTTACTTCCCATGCAGCGCTTCCTTAACATCGGTAGCTCAACGCAACTTACACGTTTTTGACATTCAAGGTCAATAATCAGTAGCTTCTGTCCCCCCTTTTCTTTGCAAAGAAATTTTATATCCTGTAAGCAATCCACTTGTTGCAAGATAATAACAAGGACATAATAGATTAGATTAATAAAACGAATAGACTCCATTAATGCCTTTTCAATGACAAACTATTAAAAACGTAAAGAATAACAAAAATCGCAGTATCAACGGCTAGCTCGAACAGTTTGTCTTTGAGGAAGTGGGACTTCGTACTCAAGGTCCTTACCAATACCTCATTAGTAGTTTCCTTATTTGGTTCCTCCACTAGTTCTTCCTCAGCCATCTCTATCCACTCTTCTTCTTCTTGTTCTTCTTAGATAAAGGCTTCTGGCTCATCCTCTTCAGCTATCTTCTTCCACTTCTCTGCTTCCTCTTCTTGGATGGAGACTTCTTCTTCATTTGGAAGCTCTTCTTATAATGTCACTTCAATCATGAAGCCAATTCTTGCCTTTTCTTCTCTCTCGAATTCATGTCGCTCAGCTTTCATATCAACAATGAGTTTCATTAATCTATTTGTAATACTTGCTTCCTCTTCCTCTTCCTCTTCTTCTTCTGATAGCTCATCTTTAACACTATGGGTGATTGCCTTTGCATATTTGTTAGGATGTATTTCATTAAGGCTAGACAAACTCCCTAGTTGTTCATTGGATAATTTATCTGCCAATTGATCGATTTAATTCACCATATTCTATATACGAGCCTCTGTTTCCTGATGCCTCATGTTTGATTGTTAAATAAACTCAATTTACATATTTTTTTAAAGCAATAGTTATCCCCTCACCTTCTTCACTCTGAGATGGTTGGAAGCTCATATTATACTCATCATATATAAGTGAAGGAAGTCTTTTATTGAATTCATGTTGACTTGCTACTCTCTCGGCAAGGTATTCTATTAGTCTATCTGTAACACTTTCTTATTCCTTTGGAAGCTCTTTTTGAAATATCCCTTCAACAATGGCTTCCATTAATTCATCTTCCAGAGCTGTCTTATTATATAGAGATGCTTGGCATTGTAAGTATTCAGATAGAACATGATTATTCCATCCATAAATATAAGCCTTGCTCCACTCTGAATTGTAGCTGTTCTTGTATACTGCACCATGAGGTTGATAGCACTGTTCTGTCTCCCATATGAAGATGTCATAGTTTATGAACATATATTCTCGCTCGCATAAAAATATTGTCCACTCCATCCTTCCATTGTGAGCTGTGGATATGACAATGAATTGTAATTGCTACAACAAAGTACAAACTCAAGATCAAGTAGAGAAATCCAAAAGATAATTAAATTAATAAGCCAAAAATTCAATAAGATACAGTAAAATAAAATAAAATAAACAAAAGAAAATAAATACCAAAGCAAATTAAAATAAAATAAAATAAAAACAAAGATAAAATAAAATGAAAATGGCTAGAGTAATAACATTCAGGCTTTTCTAATATCAAAGTCTTCAATAATGGCACTAAAAACTTGATTGATCTATTTCGTGATAGTTAATATTAAATAACCACAAATGCATGGCAAGTACAGATTGATCCCACGAAGACTATGAATACTAGTAATTATCCTTCCCCTATTATCTAGCCGAATGATTGATTTTGGATTTTTAATGAAAAGAAACTAAAATTAATGAAAGTAAAATAAAATAGGAAATGAAATTGAACAGAGAATTCAGGGAGCACTAGGAAATTATCGATATCGAGTAATTAGTATCTACATTTCAAATCCCTCTAACCCTTAACCGATTGATCATTTGTAATGAAATTGTTTTGTTGATAAGTTGGACAGTGGAGATTCTTAAGGTATGCTAGTAACTGACCTTAAGTCTACTAACAACTAATCCTAAACTCTCTAACCGTATTACTGAAGTTAAATCTTATAAGATTGTGTTACCATTTTATGAATCCCTTTATTAGGTTTGACTATAATTCGAAAGAGTTATGTCATCCTATCTCTAAGGTTGCAATCAACTCCTTCCAATTAACATGGATCTATTTAACCTAAGATTTCTCAATCGCTATGTTGAAATCAGATTATGGTATAATATTTTGGATTAATAGAACATAAATAAAAACAGATAATTGGATTGCAACAATCAATCAATCAATTGCATTAACAAAATAATCAGCACATGTTATATTATCCAAATAGGGTTCATCTAACCTAGATACTAATGAAACAATTAGTTACACATTGCCGAATACAAAATCAGATACATATATACAAAAACTTGAATCGAAAACAACAGAATCATAATTCTAAACCTCCCTAGTTGTTATATATCATTTATCCTGATAGTGTAGATGTCTGATCTTATATTCTGGTGGATCTGTCGATAAAATCTTCGCGTCTCCTACTCCTCTAGCTCAAAATTACCTTCGAACCTCTGAGAACGATGCCAATCGCTCTCCCCTTTATTAAATCTAAAATGTCGAATTTATAAGAAACCCTAGAATTTTAGGTTAAGGGTGCTCGTGCATATGAGCATGTATAATCAAGGTACGTATAATATTGCAAAAGTGCACGACTGTGCATTTCTTGCATATTGGTGTTTTTTTTCAGTTTTAGCCACATTTTTGTCCAATTTCTTCTCCTTTAAGTCCATTGAGGCAATTATAACCTATAACACACTTGAAACGTATTAAATACAAAATATATAATAAAAGTATCAAATATCAAGTAAAAGTTATCAAATATGAATGTCAAAATATAGTCAAATATTCATCTATCAATGACTATGCATATGCCCATGCACTTCTCAGACGTCTTGTACTTTCATGATATTCAGAGATTTTTGGTTATACACAGTCTGATACACGATCATGCAAGTGACCGTGCATCAACTAGAAACGTATAATTCCGTATGAAATATGCTTTTTGACGGCAATTGGAGAGAGAGACAACAGGAAGCATTCTAAAATTTCTAGAGACAATTATGGGTGTGATTGTGAGCCAGAGGAGTCGGAGATGCGAAGATTTTATCAACGGATCTATTAGAATATATGATTAGGCATCTACATTGCCAGAATATTCAATAGAATACAATTAGGAGATTTAGAATTATGATTTCATTTTTCCGATTCAATTTTCTATTGATGTATATCTGATTTTTTGTTCACTGATGTATTACTAAATATTTTATTAGTATTTAGGCTAGATGAACCTTATTTGATACCTAAACATGTGTTGATTATTTTGTTAATGTAATTGATTGTTTGATTTATTGCGATGAAATTACTTATTTCATTTATGTTACAGTAATCCAGAATATTAGATTAGAACTTGATTTCATACGTAACGATTGAAAAATAAAAGGTTTAAATAGATCCACGGTAATTGGAAAGAGTTGATTGCAACCCTAGAGATATGATGACATAAATCTTTTGAATTATATTTAAATATAATAGAAGAATTCATAAAATGATAACACAATCCTATAAAATTTAACCTGAGTAATTTGGTTAGAAACCTTAAGATTTGTTGTTATTAGACTCAAGGTCAGCTACTAGCATACCATAGGAGTCTCCACGGTTCAATAAATCATCAAACCAATTGCATAACAAAAAATCAATTTGTTAAGGATTAGGGGTATTCGAACCTAAATACTAATCACTTGATCTCGTTAATCAACTTAGTGTTTCGATGCTTTAATCATGCTCTTCATTTATTTTATTTACTTAATTTAGTTTCTTTAATTAAAAATCAAAATCAATTATTAGGATAGATAATAAAACAATGGTAATTACTACCACTCGCTATCCTCTTGGGATCGACCCATACTTACTGATACTAACTACACCGTGCGCCTATGGTTATTACAACGTTGACTAACTCAAAAATTAGGTCAATCAACTTTTTGACGTTGTTGCCGGGGATGGTGATATTAGGAAAGTCTGAATACTAATACTCTATTCATTGTCATTTTATTTTGTTTTTCTCTTTTTTATTATTATTATTATTATTATTATTATTATTATTATTATTATTATTTTGTATTTATTTTATTTTATCTTACTATATTCTTTTGGCTTGTTTATTTAATTGTCTTTTGAACTTTTCTGCACTAACAGTGTGTGGTGGTTTATTTTAAGAATCCATATTTAACGTCATAGCCATAATGCACAATGAAAGGATGGAGTAAACATTATTTTTATGGAAGCTAGAATACATCTTCATAATCTATATCATCACCAAATGGAAGAGAGAGGTGTTCTCGCATGTTTTTGAAGGCCCAATTAATCTCCAGACCGTGTCGTGACTTTGGTGGGAGTTATCACTACAATCATAAATGTCTGACACCAGCATGTAAATTAGGGCTACTAAGCATGTGTAGTCAACCTCAAGATGCACTATACAAAAATAGCTACAATTTAAAGTG
>JAOSBM010000004.1:12098655-12111073 GCA_027568955.1 Erythroxylum tenue
TCTCTTTCCATAACAAACTCCTAACCACTAAGCCTATGTGGCACTTGTATTTATTCCCTAGGAAGGGTGCTAACAAATTCTCTGTAGCAGTCATAGTTCCTTGTCAAAGCATAGTAAGTTTAGCTTGAAGGTCATCTTTGTAATATAAGGGCAAGTTCTTCCCTCTTGGTTTTAGTTTCACCTTTTCCCATAAAGTCAGGTACTTATACACATTTTCTTGGTAATATTCCAACCATGTCAGGTAGTTCAATTCTAGTTTGATTTCTCAGATTCCGCAGAAGTACTAGTATGAGAGGTTAAGTACTAGTATGAGACGTTGACATTTTTGGCTGTCCAACTTGCTCTGGAACCCTTAACTGTTGCTGTATAACCAATTCAACTTGCTCTTCTGTTGCTTCGGTCTTCAATTGTTGGTTGTTTTTGGGTTTCTTCAACTTCCTATCAAGTTCCCATGGCTGGTTTGCCTGCTGTCTTGTGGGAGTTTTTAATTGTTGAAGATGCACTTCAATGCTGTCCAGCTTCTCCAGATTCCGTATGATTAGCTCATCTCTTTCTTGATCATTGAATAATCTTCTGGGTCCTTCCACTTTGTATAGTCATTGTTGAATCTGTGCTCAGATGCCAAATTGATATAAGAAGCACAACTGAATAAAATCCTGGAATTTTGAAATCTGGGATGCTGAAATGTTGCTAGTCTTGCTGGAAATTCTAAGTTCAAGTTTGAAATTTAACTGGAGTCTACTAAAACTTCAGGTCTAGGTTGCTGGGTTTTAGTGAAGACAAGAAAATAGTGGGTAGGATCATTCCAAGGCTTATGAAACTAGGAATCACTCTTAGGTCTAAGGATCATTCTTAGAAGAAATCTTCCTACCTAGTTTGAAAACTCAAAATTTGAATAGACAATAAGTTTTACTTCCTTCAATTGGTTGTTTACATGTATATATAAAGTTCTTGGAACCCTAATCCTAGCAATAAATGGATTCCCAATTAAGATTTCCATAACAAAATTGAATCTACTTTAATAGAGATTCTTTATTGTCGAATAAGTCGAGTCATGAACAAATTAGGATGATCCACTTAACTTCTACCTAATTCGTATCTAATACGCAGTTAGCATTAGAAAAAGGACTTGACGGCCTTTTTTACTCTTCAATGAAATGGTGACATTTTCGCTTACAAAAAGTTCCCAATCTCCATCCTTTAACCTTTCTGTTTCTTCTTCTTCCTTTTTTTTTTGGTTACCTGTTTTGACAATGACAACTTCTGCAAATGTGCTATTTATGACCATTCAACGCTCCATCCACTCTAACCGCTTTTCTTCTTGCTTTAACAGTCAATCCATGACCATGTTGATGCTTGGCCATTTAAGGAACCAGTTGATGCACGTGATGTCCCTGATTACTATGACATCATCAAAGATCCCATGGGTGAGAGTATTACTTTTGCATGTGACTACTTTGCAAATTGTTAGTTCTAATACCAAGCCTTATATATCAAAATAACCTATTATGATTGTTTTTTAAAATCATTTTGACATAGCAGCTCTGGGAGAATTTGAAACTTATAGTTGTTCTTGAAAATGACGTATGATGTGCAAGGTTCTCATATAACTCTAGTCAAAGTGTCTCCAACTGGTAATTAAAGGGGTTTAGTGTGACTGTGATTTACAGATTATGAAGTTTTTAACTAATTGGGAACTCATATTTTAGAAACTTAATAAGTATATGAGGTTCCACTTTAATTCTTTGATCTCTTGTCTTTGGAAAGATGTTAAATGATGTCTTGTTCTCTGCTATTTGTTGAAAGCTTGTAATAATCAGTGATTCATGATTGGACACATGTTCTATTACAGATCTGAAGACAATGTCTAAAAGGGTAGAGTCTGAACAATATTATGTGACATTCGAGATGTTTGTTGCCGATGTCAAGAGAATGTTTGCCAATGCACGAACATATAACTCTCCTGAAACCATTTATTACAAATGTGCTACCAGGTTTGATCATCCACTTACTTTTGTTTCCTTTTTCATATTTCTGATTGCCACTTCATCATATTTCCTTCGTATGTGCAGGTTGGAAGCCCACTTTCAAAGCAAAGTTCAGTCGGGTATTCAGCCTGGTGCAAAAATTCAGCAATAACTAATTGGATGTCCGGTGTAGAAATCTGAGTATATGATTTCCCTAAGGATAGGTTTCACATGGCATAAATAGTTCGTTCAATGGTTTGGGGCTGTACTTGTATCCTTCTTATAGTGAAAGCCTGTGCGGGGGGCTTGTGTCGATATGTTAATTTCCCATCTGATTCGCCGATGGATAAGGTAGCTGTGCTGTAATCCTACCTCTCTTGTGTGGTGGAGCAACTTGTATCAAAATGGTCAAATGTAACGCTTATCTTTTAAAATATTTTTTATTTTTGAAGGCCCTTTTCTTGTGATTCAGTAATTTAGAAATCTTGGGGTAAAGTCGAGGACTTTTACCTAAGGCGAGGAGTATGGAAAGTACAATGTTAGAAATAAACAGTATGAACTCATCTAACAAAGAATTGTGTAATAAATAACTTTTCAATTAGAAATTATTTCTTCAATCTTGTCTTTCATAAATTAGTCCTTATCTTCTTCCATCTATCCATATTGGATTACTTATTAGAAATTTCATATTTACTGCATGATACATGTTATAGGCTCTTTCTTGTAGACTTTTTATCGAGTACTAGACAGTCTTTTGTCTCTTTACAAAGCAATGTCAACTCAGTAGTTTAAACTCAAAAGCATTAATGAGAAGGGTTTTCCAACTAGTTTGACCAACCTCATACCGGAGTAACTCGTGACCCTGGAGTTTTCCAACTAGTTTATTCTTCGATGGTTGAAGTTACCCTCACGTCTACATTGCGGCTGGTCGTTTAACTCTTTAACTTTCATACGCGAAAATAACTGCTTTTGGTCTCCAGAATAATTCTTGAAACGCGCTTTGTTTAATATCTACGATCTTATTTGTTTTATTCACAGTGTAAACAATCTTCAGCACAATCATTACTTTTGTAACTGTATTTCCAAATTTGAACTTCCCACTCAAAAGATTTCATCTACCTATAGTAATGAAAATCTAAATGCATATCACTGGCACAACTAATGACATTTGTGGATTTATACATACACAATTTGCATGTAAGGATTAAAATCATAGTTCGGACTTAGCATACCCATTTAATGTGCAACACCACTTCTTTCACCATAAAAATGGGTAGACCTTTCTTTACTTTTGTCTAAGATAAGTTTATTAGAGATGAATATTACTTAACTTTGTTGGTTTATGCCTTCCAGTCAACCAGTTAGATGAAATTTAGTGACATGATTATTTAACGACATTTTTTATCTTGTACATATTTAGATGTATATGATAAAATTATAGGGTAAATATACATTTCAAATGAAATTATAATAAGATCATAATTATAAAATTCATATTATTTGTTTATTATCTTTAAATTATTTATAATTATTATTATACTAAGACTAGACATTAATAGAACGTAAAAAGACTAGCACATATTATGTTTCTTCTTTATAAAGGAAGTATTCGATTTCATAAACCAAAGTATAGGAATATTAAACAAATATATGAGTGCTTGTTAGAGAACAAGTTTACTGACCTGATTCCATATGAGAAATTCATTTGGAACATTACTTTTATGTCTATAAAAATTCTCAATGTGATAATTGTATAAATGATTATTTGACTTGAGATCATTAAAGTATCTCATATAGGGTTTTTTATGTTTTAATATTATTTATGACCTATTCTAGTCAAGGATAGCTCAGTCAATAGTTACCGAATATATCATGAACTATATTAAGATAATTGAGTTAGAATCCATCATTTAAAAGTAATTTGAGATGATATTTCATTGTTTTCAATTTGTATCGATTTGGAAATCCTTCACCAAGATTGAATGACACTTTAAATAGTTTTTAAATCTAATTGAATCAATTACTAATTGTGGAGAACTAATACAATCAAACTTAAAGAGAGTAGAAATTAATTTCATACTATATGCTTAATCGAAACATTATGTAATGAAATGATTGAATTATACGAAAAAAAATCATGCACAAAAAGGTTAATCAAAACCACTTTGTCATTCTTACATATTTTGGTGGTCATAATGCATTACTAAACTCCAATCTTGATTTATAGATATAACTTATTTAATTAGAAAATTAAAGATAAATTAAAGGGGCATAATTTATCTAATCCTAAATACAATTTAGGATAACAATTTATATCTATTGCTTACATATTTGGAAACCTAATAGGTCACATAAAAGAGAGAAAAAGTGTTTTAATTAATTTGGATTTGATTGTAAAGTTTGAGAAACTTTATGATTAAATATGAGATATTTAATATATAAGAACTAATATGAGATATTTAGTACATAAGAACTAATATAAGATATTGGATTCTAATTGGTATTTAATTATAATTAATTCTAATTCTAATTAAATTTTATTAAAATTATAAATTTATTTCAATTAAATTACTAAAAATTTCGAGTCTTATTATAAATAACTTAAGCTCTAAGAGAGTTAACATTTCATAATTAACCCTCTTTATAATAGTTGTAAAGTTCTCTTAACACGTTCTGTGAATACTATTGGAGCCCAAAAATTTGTGCGGCTATAGTTGTTAAGATGAACTAATTCTAGAAATGATTCAATGAACACAACAAGAAAAAGATCTAGCTTTGGAATAAGGTATAAATTATGATTCATACTTTATTATATTTTATGTTTAATCACTTATATAATTTAATTGATCTTGGCTGAAATATCAAACAAAAAAGTTTTGTGTTTATTCCACTATGAGTGGGATTTGATCCCGCCCATATTTTCTAACAGTGATATCAGAGCCATCCTAATTCTATTACTTGATTAAAATGTATGATTGTTATTAATCCTGAATTTTGGAATTGAAAATTAAAAAATCCTAAACCATCAAATTGGAGATCCAAGGTTAAGAATTCCAATAGTTTTCAGTAATGCAACAATTAGAAACTCATAACCACCTGTTGGTTTATGAAGCTCAAATCAATAAAATTTGAAAACTATAATGGTTAAGTTTTGAGAGCAAACATTGTTATGCATATGATATGTGTTAGTAATTATTGCGGTTTCGTGAGTTGTTAGTGGTTATGGTGAGCCAAAAAATAATGAAATTTGGCCAATGGTGGTTACCATTATAAGAGACTCTGTGATAACCTAAGGGGAGGCAAGGCATGAGATGTCATTGTGTATTGTTAGTGGCACCTGCAGGTGGGAGGCAAGGTATGAAGATGTATGTGGTAAAGAAGATGGCAGTGACATCAGAGAGGAACTCAATTGATAGCTACTACATTCCTCTCATTCGAAGAACGCTTCGAATGTTGGAAATTTGGGCTGGGATTCGATTCCACACGTAGCATAATATTTACAAAAAATTTTCGTATTTAATTTCCCAAAAGCCAAGATCACTAAAATTGTATAAAATAATTAACGCATAAATCATAATAAATCAAGAATCATAATTTGTATCTTATTTTGAAACTTGATCTTTTTCTTGTCGTATCCTTTGAACCATTTCTAAAACTGATTCACCTCAATCATCATAACAACACAAATGTTAGCCTTTAACGATATCCACAAAACGATTTGAAAGAACTGTACAATTATTGTAGAGAGAGTTAAGCAAGGAGTGCTAGCTCCATTAGAGTTTAAGCATATTTATGATAGGTTTTGAACATTTTAGTAATTTAATCAAAATTAAATTCTAATTTCAGTCCAACTTTAATTATAATTAAAAAATAATTATGATTAAATACCAATTATGCCCAAATAAGATATAATATCTCATATTAATCCTTATTTATTAAATATCTTAGATTTAATTATAAAGTTTTCCAAACTTTACAATCAAGTCCAGCTTGATTAAAATAAAATATCTTTCCTCTCTTCAACTTGTTTTTTATGTAACCCATTAGGTTCCCGAATATATTGGCAATGGATACAAATTATAACCCTAAATCATATTTAGGATTAGATAAATTAAACTTCTTTAATTTATATTTAATTATTTAATTAAATAATTTATATTTATAGATCAAGATTGGCGTTTAGTAACACATCATGACTACTCAATTATTTAAGAATGTCAAAATAATTTTGACTAACCTTTTTATGCCTTTTTTCATACAATTCAATCATTTCATCATACAATGTTTTGATTAGGCATAAAGCATGAAACTAATGTCTACTCTGAGTCCAATTATATTAGTTCTCCATCATTAGCTATTGATTCACTTAATGAAATTTGTAAAATATTTATTAATTTTTTTTACCTTGGCGAAGGATTTCTCATGCAAGTAATGTTTGAAATGGATTTCTCATATGGGGTTAGTTCAGCGACTTTTTCTCTAACATGCACCGATACATTTGTTTTAGTATCTCTATAATTTAGCCTATTAGATCGACTACTTCCTTCATAAGAAAAAAATGTATGTATGCTAGTCTTTTATGTTCTAGTAATGTCCAGTTGTAATAGAACATTGACTGAGAACAATTTAAGGATAATACAAAAATTCAAATTATCCCATTGACTTTATCATATACATCTAAATATGTATAAGATAAAGAATACCTTTAAATTATTTTGCTACTAAACTACAACCAACCATTAACTGTAAGGTATAAGCCAACAATCTTCCATTTGTACTGAGCCAATAGTTTATGTATCTTATACCATGTCACCATATGAAAATCAAGCTATTGCTAGGATAGTGACTTAACGAGATAATTCTACAAGATTCTCTATAATGAGCATTTGCTTAAATCTTGCAACTTTCATATTAATTATCATCATAATTGAGAAAAGTTGCCTAAATACGTCCTTGGATTTTTTATGAGACCTTAACTCCTTTTACATGCCCAATGACTCTAATGTTCCACAATACATTACTTTCTTGAATAATGCAAAGAACTATATTAAGTTCATTAACGAACTTATTGATTCAATTAATCATTTCCACTAAATTAAAAATGTATTATGACTTAATTAGTAACTATTGCTACATTAAAACCTTTCCAAGCGTAAAATGGTATTGTAATAAGTAAAATAAACCTTAATTATGATTTATTTTTAAAGTTAATATCCTTATCACCTTGAACCCAAATATTAACTTATACATAAAATAATTGATATCTTTAATACTTTACAAGTATCAAATATCACATATACTAAACATCTTTAACACATTATCTATGTACTTGGACATAGAATAGGTGAACAAATTCCTATTTTTCTCTATAGATCTATTCTTATAATTAAGCTGTTAACTTTTCATATCCAACAAAAATTGTTCTTGGATAATTATATTTTCAACAACTGAAAATTAGAATTGTTGTTCTATATGAGCAATAAGTCTCTACATATTCTCACGGAAGAGGACAACTATATTCCCATTAACTTTCTTATAGACATGATAAATTCACAATCATCTCCAAAATAAACTATTTGAATTCAATATGAAAGTGCATATTTTCAAGTCTCACAACCTTTCAGCTATCCGTCAAAAGTATCGTAAAGAAAACTAGTTCCAATTGGACGTATTTTCATAAGATTTGATCTTTTCAAATTTCATCTTACTCTCACTACTTATCTTGAAAACTATTCTCTTATTAATGTTCATTGAAGCAAGCAAGTTGTTTAATGAGTCTGTAAGATTGTATCCAACCTTTTGAATATCTCATAAACCTTTTATCGTCCAATTTTGTTCTAAACTTAATGGATAATGTATGCTTCAATCAAGCATCACATTTTTAAATCATTAACTTTAACTCTTTGAAAGACTTAACATTTTATATCTAATATGGAATCTTGCTAATTGATCTAATTGGAACGACTGAAGCTAAATAATTGTATTAAGTATAGCTATAGAAGAAATAATATTGCATCATATAATATCACATATTGTATTTCCCTTCTTACTTAAATTCATACTCTTATGAAATTTTATTATATAGGTGTTTACTACAAAATCTCATTCCCTATGGATAAGAAAATTTTAAACTCACCGCATCGATCTCATCAAAGTGCTTCAGTATTCTCAATACTTAATCTTATATTTAAATAATTTAAACTTTTCAAAATATTTAAATTAATATTTCATTTAGTATGTAAGACTATATGAGATAAAAGTCTTATAAAGTCTTTAGTAATATAATAAAATATAAGTATCATCCTTTAATGAATTGGCATTCCATCGAATACATTATATGTATAAATTTAATAATTCAATATCATCATCATCCTTTCACTAAAGATTGATTTGGTTACTCTTCAACTTAATAAGTTTCATACAATTTATAATCAAAATGATACATATATCTTTGAATGTAACTTTATTATTTTCATCATGTTGATTTAACCAACATGGCATAAAAGGATAGTCTCAGTTATCCAACTTTGTATTCTTGCCCATTTATGTTAAACGTAAGTCTCCTTTGATCCAACATATACAAATTATTTGCATAAACTTGGATCAACTACTTTTACTTAACAATCTATTTCTTATAATGGTTAATGGTTAATGCATGATAAGAAATAGATTGTTAAGTAAAAGTAGTTGATCTAAGTATTGTTAAGTAAAAGTAGTTCATCCAAGTAATGTTGAACCTAAATTCAATATCAAATACTCATAAGCATGAATTAAAAAACATATGATATGTTTCATATTATTTGTAGGCAAGAAAAGTCATGCAACCATTTCTTCTAATGAAAACTATTATTATAATATAGCAAAACCTTTAATTGATGTCTATGTTATGCTTTTAGTATGTTAAATTAAGTGGAATAATTCCATCAAGGTATTATACCTTTCAACTTTATTTTCTTTTCCATTCTACTATCATAGTATTAACATATATCTTACATATCGTCATCAAAGTTTACGAGACATTAATCAACTCAAAGTGTAAATACATTTTTTCATCTATATTATTTTGAAAATATTTCTAAAACTTTGTCACCGAATTCTTATCAAGGATTGTGGCAAAATTGCATAATAGACATACAACTTTTCAATCTAATATAACTTATGTCTAAAAAATTCAGTTCATTACCTCTTAGTATCAACTATACTAAACAAGATAAGTTCCACTTAGAACAAAAAAATATTAATGTAAGAAAAGCACGTAATTAATTATATGCCATGACTACCAAATGAGATTATGAATTTAATCATATATTTGGTTGCTTCCACTATTTTATTCAAAATAATAGCCCTCACTATTATTCAGAAAGATTAATCTTTTTGGTAGTCTAAGATCTCATTCAAATTTAGTTGATCTTGAGTTTGCTCAACTAACTAACTAAACTTAAATTATGTAGATAACAATTTTATCAGTTACATCTCATGTGATTCCTAGATTTGTTAGGTGATAATTCTTGCCAAAATATATCTTATATGTGATTCCTCACCCTACCTTTAAATTCATGTGATCATGAGTTTGCTCATTCAAATCACACAAATTTAGTTAAGTAGGACTCATTATCATAAGACTAAACATATTCGAGTTAAAGCGGCCTTAAATTTGCTCAGCAAGTCTAACAATAAATATAACTTTGGTTTATTCTTCTAATAATAGAAGGCAACAATCATGTAAAACATGTACTTTTTTTTAACGAGGGATTTAATATTTTTCATAACATGAAACACAAAATTACATGTAATAACATACTTAAAACATGCAATTTACATGTATCCAATATATATATCAAACATATAAATAAAGTACATAACTTATGCATTCATAATCAAATTATATGCATAAAATATCAAACTTCGTTTGATTCTAGTTATTGATTTTCATAATCTAAAATACAATTTCAAGTCCTTGGAAAAACCAAATTAGATTAAACTTATTGATTCCTAAATAAATTAGATTCCTATTTCAAATAGAAATGTGATTTGAAAACAATTTTCAAATCAATTAGAAACTATTTCTAATTATCTTGACTTCTTTAATAAAATGTAATTGAAAATAAATTTTCAATAAATTATACTTCTTACTTATTATAATTTAGAAAAACCCATTTTCCAATATTTTTTAAGTAATACATTCTAATCCAATGAGAAAATTATTTTTAATCTCTTTATAAATTATTTTTTCTTAATCAGAAAACTATTTTCTAATATCAAAAGGAAACCACTGTCATAATTAAATAAAACACTTTTGAATTTAATTAAGAAAGTAATTTATATTATTTATTTAGAGATTAATTTCTTAATTAAT
Source organism: Erythroxylum tenue (assembly GCA_027568955.1). NCBI lineage: Eukaryota > Viridiplantae > Streptophyta > Magnoliopsida > Malpighiales > Erythroxylaceae > Erythroxylum > Erythroxylum tenue. The sequence continues at coordinate 12,108,979 of JAOSBM010000004.1, forward strand.
TACAAATCTTTCTTTAATAAATTAGAAAAATTTTCAAAATTATTAAGAAAGCTCTTTTTTTGGTTAATAAATGAAAACACTTTTCACAATTTAATCAAGAAAAAAACTTTTCTAACAAATAAAAAAACTTATTATTTATAAATAAAAAATAATTTCTAAATAAATAGAATAATAATTATCTAAACAAATATTTTAATTTATCTCAATTAAATTGAAATAAATAATTTTAATTAAGAAATACTTTTTTAATTACTTAGAGAGCACTTTCTTGATTTTAAAGAGTCTAATTAATTAAATCTCAATATTATTGAAACTAATTAATTCTAATTTTTAGAAATAACTTTTCTAAAATTAATTAAGAATCAGTCTAATTATTAATCTTAATTATATTAAGACAAATAATTATTTTAATTTTGAAATTAATTTTTAGATTTTTAAAACAATTTTAAAATTTACGTTTGTAATAAAATTTATTAATATTACATTAATCCTAAACTCAAACAACCCTTGTTCTGAATTAGGAATAAATTATTCCTAACCTAGAATAATCTAATTTTGTGTCCAAATACTAACTATTCTAGCTCTGGAACATTTTTATTTCAGAATTACTATACCCTTGTTCTTATTACCATACAGGCATACACACTTGTTTTAACCCTAGAATAAGTCATCCATACTGCCAAACATACCCATTCCCCCTTCTTCATCTTATTTTCCAGAAACCCTAACAATAAAAAATTGAAACCCTAGCAGCCATTGTTCATTTACTGTCGCCACCATCTCTGTGGCTATCGTCATAACGTTGCAAATTGTCGTCGGCATCGCTACTCTCTAGAGCTAGTGTAAGCTCCCAGCCGCAAGTCCTATCTGTAAGCCTTTAATGTCTCTCCTCGCTGGCGTTGGCGCAAGCTCCCACGACGCATCTGCAGTCCTCCAGACTAGTAGTTGTTCCAATGTGCCTCCATCTCCTCCATCTTCGCGTGAAGCTATCGACAACCGTGATTATCTGACGCCTTATCTATTAAATATTTTATATTTAATTATACAATTTTTTAAAAATCTTTGTTCTCTTTAATTCACTATTTACGAGTGATCCGATAAGTTCTTAAATATATAGGCAATAGATACAAATTTTAATCTCATCTCATATTTAGGATTAAATAAATTAAAACAATTTAATTTATTTTTAATTTTCTAATTAAACATTTTATATCTATAAATCACCCAAATATTTAATAAATTCAAAGTAGTTTTGATTAATTTTTCGCATATGATTTTTTTTGTATAATTAAATCATTTCATCATATAATGTTCCAATTAGACATAAACTATAAAATTAATTTCTATTTATATTTTGAGTCTAATCATATTTGTTCTCCATTGATTCACTTAATAAAATTTGTAAACTATTTATAAAATGTTATTTCACCTTAACTAAGAATTTCTTAAATTAATACTAATTGAGAATAGTGAAACATTCTCTCTAATTACTTAAAGATGATGAATGTTATATTAATCACTCAACTACTTTTATATAGTTCATGCTACATATAATGATTACCGATGGAATTACCTATGATTAGAATAAGTCATAAGTAATATCGAAACATAATAATTTCTATACAAGATAACTTTGAAGATCTCAAATCAAATGATCACTTATACAATTATCATAGTGAGAATTTCTACAAACATACAAGTAATGTTCCAAATGGATTTCTAATATGTGGTTTGTTCAGTGAATTTGTTTTTTTAACAAATATCAATATATTTGTTTAAGTATCTCTATACTTTAGCCTGTAATTTGTTCAATAAACTTGTTTTTTAACAAACATCAATACATTTGTTTAAGTATTTCCATGCTTTAGCCTATAAAATCGACCATTTTTTTCATAAAGAAAAACATAATATGTGCTAAATTTTTATGTTTTATTAATGTCCAATCTTAATAGAATATTGATTAAGAATAATTTAAAAATAATACATAATATAATATGTGTAACATCCCGGTTCCAGCGGGAAGGGTAGAATGGTAGATATGGGTGTTCAGTGAGAGTTTAGAAATGCAATTCCATGTTTATACATTATGTGATAT
>JAOSBM010000004.1:12125165-12139884 GCA_027568955.1 Erythroxylum tenue
GAGCATATCATGAATGAACATTCTGATGTATTTTGTTCAAGCATGATTTGTGATGTACTGATTGACTTAAAGTTTATTGTGTGAATGATTGGCTTCCGCATTACTTAATTCTTTTGTTTGTCCCGACGGATCACCCTGGGTTCAGTCTTGGGGGTCGGAACTCGGGCCCAAAGGTCTCCGTTTGTGATTCTGTTCTGTATAGTTGGACTCCGGGAACAGGGTCTGGCACTGTTCGGCCGGGCCTCGAGAGCGGGGTCCAGCAGGAAGTTACAACTGCACCTGAAGTTGTCACGGGTATGACTCAGTTATTTCATTCTGCAGTATATGTATTAATTGATTCTCGATCTACGCATTCCTTTGTTTCTTCAAGCATGACATTACTTGATGTTAATCTGGTGCCATTGGATAGTCCATTGATTGTTAGCACTTATTTAGGGAGGAAGGTGATAATAAGTCAAGCATATAGAGATTGTAAGCTTTTTATTGATGGTGCTAGACTGGTAGTGGACCTACTACCTATAGATTGGAAAGGCCTAGGTGTCATACTGGAAATGGATGTCATGGAGAAATATCATGCAAAGTTAGATTGTAGCCTTAAAGAGGTAGAATTTGATCTTGGCAATGGTAAGAAGGTGATTTTTAGGGGAGACAGAAGAACACCATCACCAAGGATTACTTCGACTTTGCTAGCTGTTAAGATGATGAGAAAAGGGTGTGAAGCCTTCTTGGCACACATTATAGACATCGATGTGAGTGAAGGAAAGTTAGAAGATTTTCTGATTGTTTGGGAATTTCCAAACGTGTTTCTAGAAGACTTACCTGGTTTTCCACCGGCGAGGGAAATTGTGTTGGACCCCTTTTCCAAAGTCCAACCCTTGAACCATAAAACATGTGCGTATTATTACTCGTCATACAAACGTGAACATGTTATCCTGCAAGTTTTTTTTTTAACCCTCATTAGCCATCATCTGTTTACCGTCTTCCTCATGCCAATCTAAAAACTTTCTTATTTGATCAATTGAAAAATGACAATAAATTCTTATGATTATGTCCTCAATCATATTGTACCTATCATCAGGCATGAGATCATGAAGCTTGAAGTTTGGGCATAGTGGAAGCTAAAAATCCTTCGAAGGCATGCCAGGTGAGTTCACCGCAGTGAACATATGGGAAAAATCCCATATGTTCCCTTCGGGTGAAGTTCACCGCAGCGAAGACCCCTTGGTCAAATTAAGCTGCGACGAGAGTCTTGACTTCGCCGCTGCGAAGTTGATAAAAAAACACCAATTACCCTTACATCTTTCCTAACCTTACCTTCACTATTAATCATCCCCAAATTCACTCCCTCTAATGCATCATCATTTCATAACAATTCATCTACCAACATTATTTCATTCAACTATCTAATCTCTACTCATTTAATTCATTCCTTACAACTAATTCTCATTCTTCATAATTTCCTATGTTTCTTTTCCCTAACATCTCACTTATATATCAACAATTCATGTTCATAATTCATCATCTCAAATCAATAACTTCCTCAAGTAAACCTAATTTCAACTCAACCTTATCCATACACAAATTCATACTTCCACTCAACATCATCCATACATAATTCATAATTCATTAACTTCAAAACATAAGAGTTCTTTACATAGCTGAAATGACTTTTAAAACCACAATACAATCAATGTATCAAAATCCCAAAATAAATAAGATACTTGAACCAATAATACTTGAAATGTGACTAAAACCTCACGGTTAGAAAATCTAGCTTAAAATACAAAAATCTGCCACTTGGAGTGATGCCTTGCCTCTCTTTCACTCCATCTTTTGCTCATCACCTAGAGATGGGAAGGAATGGGGGTGAGCTTAAAAGCTCGTGGGTAACAAGTTTATAATTGAGAAACAAGAAAAAACCCTTTATAAAACTCATTGTCATTGAACCTTTTTATAACCATGGTAATTCTGCATTTAAAAATCATAAAACACTCAATTTGTCAAACAATTCACAATAGCACAAATCATGTATGCATCAATCTTGTCAAACATATCATGAGCACATAAGCACATTAGAATGGTCTGGAAGGTTCATAAAGAAAACGAGCTAGCATATTTCCCAAAAAGGGTCCTGTGTAGTCGTGAACAGAACAAGCTAATACAATCCCACAAAGTGGTTTTGTGTAGTCGTGAACATGAGGGAGTCCTTGAAGGAGCTCCATACCACTAGCGGACAGGCGGGAGAAGCCTTTAGTCAAAGTGCACTTGACATACAAAATGGACCAAGCCAAATCCACATAATATGTAATTCATGACTCGAAAACAGATTGCCGAAATGACAACATTTCATAAACTTGTTTTTCATGAACATGAAATGTTTCAAATGCATTTCCATTTCATATATCATTCACAAAATTCATGTACCAAACATGTGAAGATTTCTCAAATCATTCAATTAACAATAATGCAACATGTATAAAACAAAATGAAATCATTTAATTCTATCACTTTTGAAAACATAGTCATGGCTCATTAACTCTATTGTAATCATGAAACCCGCCTTGATTTCCTTACTTAAAGACTTGCTCAAAGGTGCCTCACCCTTTGCTCCTCTTGCCTTCCTTGATTTCCTTTAACAGTAGCCAAAAATTCCATTCAATAGGAATTCCAATTTATGATTAGGTAAATGAAGAAATTTGATAATAATTTCTTCTAGAACAATGTTCCCCATTGTCTTAAGTTTCTAATGACTCCAAAATCATTAAACTTGGTTCAGTACTCTAAAAGTTTTGCCCCAATCATTTTTGGTTTGTTCCAATACTAACACAGCATTCTATGTTCAAAATTCCCTTCAAAAGTTGAGATCTTTAGAGGCTTAGTTAAAAATCCATTTCATTTGACAAATTGTATTCCTATGTCTCTAGTTTAAACTAAATCAAAAATCATCTAATTTGGACACCTACAAAAAAATTTATGCCCAAAATAACAAAATATGTTCGATGTTGGAAAGTTCGTCGCGGCGAACTTTTGCAGAAACATACTCCGGGAACATTTTTTTTCTACATTTTCAGTTTTTAACTCCCCCCCTTTAACATATAACCCATCTTAAACCTAAGCCATCACTTCTACTTCATTTTCAAGTCCATTTCAACTCAATATCACTCACAAACCGATTCATGATCTATCTTTGATCATTAACTAAAAATTTAAAACATTTGCCTACACAATCATCAACAACTTCCTACACACATTCAACTTCATTTTCACTTCTAACTATCACTAAATAAGGTTCATTCATCAAATCAAAAGGGTTAAATGCTTATACTTACTTGCTTTAGCCTTAAAGTCTTCAAACTCTTCAAGATCTCTCTTTTGAAAGCTAAGAAACTTGAAACCCTAGCTTCCTCCTTTTCTTCTTCTTCTTTCCTCTCCCACAAAATTATCTCCTTTTTCTCTAACTCACGTTTCTTTCCTATTAAAAAATACAAGACAATATTTTTCTTTCCAACTATGCCCTTAATGAATGTGAATTGTCCATTTTGCCCCTTCCTTTACTGCTTATGGCTTTTAAACTCAAGTGTCATGCCCAATTTGCCCTTATACAAATTTTACTACCTTAATTCAACTAACCCTTAAAAAAAAGCCTACTAACATTAGCATAGTGATTAACTCCAAGTAGAAAATATGTCTTCTATCAAAACCTCATACTTAATACAAATCATGTTTAATTCAATAAGAAAAAGCTCAGGGGCCAACAAATTGAGTTTTCCATTGACCTGATTCCAGGTACCACACCCATTTCTATACCACCGTATTGAATGGCTCCACCTGAACTGAAAGAGCTTAAAGAACAATTGGAAGAACTGTTAGAGAAGGGGTATATAAGGCCAAGTTCGTCATCATAGGGAGCACCGATTCTGTTTGTTAAAAAGAAGGATGGAACATGGTGCATGTGCATTGACTATCAGAGACTCAACAAGGTGACCATTAAGAACAAGTATCCTCGGCCCCGAATTGATGATCTGTTTGACAAGCTGCAAGGAGCAAAAGTCTTCTCCAAAATTGATCTCTAGTCAGACTATCATCAGCTCAGAATCAGGGAATCTGATGTAAACAAGACGGCCTTTAGGACACGTTATAGGCATTATGAGTTCCTAGTCATGCCATTGGACTGACCAATGCTCCAGCTGCGTCTATGGACCTCATGAATAGGGTCTTCAGGGAGTGTCTGGATCAATTTTTCATCATCTTTATAGATGAAAATCTAGTTTACGTTAAGAGCGAAGAGGAACATAAGGAACATCTCAAGATAGTGTTACAAACACTAAAGGAGAAGGAGCTTTATTCCAAGTTCAGCAAATGTGAATTTTGGCTTCATAAGGTGGTATTCCTTGGACATGTAATTTCAAAAGATGGGGTACATGTTGATCCGAGGAAAGTTGAAATAGTGGTGAAGTGGCATGCACCAAAAATAGTGGCAGAAGTGAGAAGTTTTCTGGGTCTGGCAAGATATTATAAGAGGTTTGTTGAAGGATTCTCCATGATAGTTGCTCCAATGACCAAGTTATTAAGGAAAAATCAAAAGTTTATCTAGAGTGATGAATGTCAGAAGAGCTTTGAGGAGTTTAAGCACAGATTGACGAGTGCTCCAATTCTGACCCTACTTATGGGAGATGAGGGTTATACAGTTTATAGTGACGCTTCAAGAAAGGGTTTGGGTTATTTGTTGACGCAAGGAGACAAGGTAATAGCTTATGTCTCGCGGCAACTAAAGCCTTATGAATTAAATTATCTGACCCATGACCTAGAATTAACAACAATAATTTTTACCTTGAAAATTTAGAGACATTATCTATATGGAGTTCAAACGAGGATTTTTACATATCATAAAAGTCTCAAGTACTTATTGAGCTAGAAAGAGATGAATTTAAGACAGAGAAGGTGGTTAGAGTTACTTAAAGATTATGATTTGTTGATTGAATACCATCCAGGAAAGGAAAATGTAGTGATAGATGCCTTGAGTAGGAAATCCTCCATAGCTCATGTTTAGAAAATTTATTTGCCGTTATTGGAAGAGCTGGTTAAGCTCAGAATGAAACACCCCACTCTCGCAGGACACATACCCGATATCCAAAATAATATCCGAGTATATACCCTACAAGGGTGGCATACTAAAACAATCATTCAGTCAAAATTCCTTATAAAACTTTTGTTTCTTTAAAACAAAATACACGTATGCGGAAATCATTAATCAAATCAGGCCCACTTCTTTTAAAAACATTTCCAATCACAAGTTACAATTATTACAAACATTAGTATTCAACAGCAACTTGGGCCCATTTTAGATACATAACACTTACAAGCATAATCACATACACTTAGTACAATTCTTGCGGAACATAATTCAAAAATAAAATCACTGAAGACAAATATAGGTGCAAACTGATCCCAAACCCTGGCTCTTGCTCATTTGCAGTGACTGAACTCCAATTGGTGTAATTACATAACTCCCCTGAACCTGCAAAGCCACGTTGTAATTTTTATGAGTTTTACGAACTCAATGAGTGAACCATCATTGATGATTTCACCCAGATCACATACACAAATCACATATTTCACTATTATTCATTCAGAACAAATATATTCCAAATACTCCTACTAATATGACAAATCATATAATCATTGCGAATTAAAACAAATATATACAATTACATATGCATATGAGACTCCATATTCGTTATTATTGTTGTGACCGAGTGCTTATCACATACTTATACAGATATTGGCCTATTAGGCTTAGTCAGAAACATATATCACAAACCAAAGCTCTACATGCAGAAACAGAAATCACGAAGCAAAGCTCTACATGCAAGCTCTTTCATATTGGCTACTCCGGTCACAACACCTTTATCTGAGCATGCATTTTATGAAATGCATCAAATTCAAAATATGTCATGTATAACAGTCACATATGATGCACAATCAGAATCTCATAGTCATCGAACCTAAGTCCTGCATTCAACTTTCATTGAGAATTCACATAGCATTCAAAATTTAAAAGCAATCAAAACACTTCCAATACATTCCCGAATATCAATCTCCTCGAACAATTAAAGTCCGAAATTCATAAACAAATCACAAACAGTTCAATAATTGGAAGTGAAACGAATCAAATCAATCCTAGGAAAATCATCTAGGTTGATTCATAATACGCTCCAATATGCTATTGCCTCGATGGACCGACAAAGTCTGACTAGCATCCAATGTGCTCCTCTATAACATACAAAACACATTTACAAATATCACACTTTTGGACAAATGTATAAGTATTCCTTTATGCACATCTACTTATATAAAATATGCGTAATGCATGTTCAATGACAATTCTGGGTATCTTATTATTATCCTTATCATCAAATCATTCAGATATCAAAACCCTCATTAATACCATCTGTACTTATAATTTGGACCAACATAAAACAATGTGAAATCAAATTCATAACCTAATTAACCACTTCAGATTTTTCTAACATGCTTACGGGTCAACTTTGCATAATTAGTCTGATAAGGTAAATGACAAAATTAGGCAACACTTCCTTCTAGAGTATGTTAAGTGAAATCAACACAGTCACATTTCCATCTTAACTTCATCAATCAATCCATTTCAGAAAACAATGATTTTTTTAAGATGTAGATCAATGTATTATAAAGCTATTGATTCAAGAATAAAGTCATTTGGACATCGGGTGAAGAAGTTAGAGCAAATTGATGATAGATGTTCATAATCAAAACTTCCTTCGGTATAACGTTGAAAGCTACGATCGTGCGTGTGCAAGATCGCGAGATTCACCTACGCCTGCAAAGTCACAATCGTGCTTCTTTCGAAGATGTCGCGATTAGGCTGAAGCACGATCGTGCATCCTCCTTCTTCTTCTTCACCGAACTGAATATTTTACCTTTTTCCATCTGTTTCCAGATTTCACATTCTTATACTTTCTAACTAAAACATCTATACATGAATCAACTTTTCTACATTTCTGTATCCCATACAATCTTTAAACAAGTTAGATTCAAACTTATTCCTCAAATGTCAAAAATATGAAACATCATATATGCAAATTTCAGTTTCTACATTTTGTTTCTCTCTCTACTTTCATCTAATATATTACTTCTCACTTTTCTACTCTTTCATTTCATCAAAACCTTATCATTTAGAAACTCTATACCACTACTTCATCAAATCTTCATTTCATATCATTAAACTCATCTTTATAAACACTTCACATATACATGCATGAACAGTACAACGACCATATAAATAGAACGGAGTATATAAATTCATTAATTTTTATAAACTTCTGTATCATTTCCATTTTATCAATCCAATTGAAACATCATCAAGATACCATTTACAAAACCATAAAGCTTAAAACTCAACTTACTTGAGTTAGCTAAATTTCCAGTAATGAGAGTGAAGAGCTGGGTTTCGGTGGATGGGGAAAGAAAACAACAAGAATAGGCATAAACAAACACCAGTTGGGTTGAAATATTTGCATACAAAGGATAACACTGATGTAAGAGTAAAACCAGTATTTCAGTGATCAGGGTTCAGTGGCTTTCAGTGAAGACCAAACAATCCAAAAAACAAGAATGAGCTACAGTAACGTGCCTTACCAAAACACATGATTACTTGTGTTACTGTCAATTTAACACATGGCTCTACGTATGTGAGCCATTTGTTCTTCATGCAAGCTACCAAATGTCTCCAACATGTCAAGCCATTTGTCACACAATGAATGACGCCACATGTCAATCTTTAATCAGTTCACATGTCACACTAAGATTGGTCCAATTTTCAAAATTTTTCTTAAAATTTACCAAAAATTCCGAAATACCCTAAATAGACCAAAAATTGCCAAATCACATTTTAATCGTGTTAATAACTCAACTATACCAGGAAAAAGTCATGAATGCATGTACAAACATATTAATGTGCAATAATCAATATTATCGTGTATGTACATGCCATATTTTGCATAAGCATGAAATGTACTTTCTAATTTCTCAATAATTTCTCATATTCACTATTCAAGTCTTATCATGGGTAACGGGAAGTTATAATTCTCCCCTCTTTAAAGAAATTTTTTTCACGAAATTCTTATCTGATTGACCAGAAAGGTAGGGGTATTATTTCTTAATATTTTTCCTCCATTTCCTATTTAGCACTATCACTAGAATAATTTCTTCCACTTGACTATAGTCAATGGAATCAATCAATTTTCCAATTACTTATTCAGATATCACACAATCTTGTCTGTTTTCTCAATATATTTCAGATAACAATCTGAGTCAGATTATATCACTATGTCTTATCACACTCACATATCACACTTTATGCATTTAAGACATCTTTGTCGGTGTTACAAACTCATGTTAATGGTCCTTCTCTTACAAAACTTTCATATACACAATTTTATGTCGAGCTTAGCTCCCCTTTTTCCTAACCTGAGCTCACCTTGGCAAGGTGGTACGCTCAGAAACAACTCATCCTTTGCTTGATAATTCACATCTCTTTAGTGTTAATACACTTAACTCATGTGTCTATCTCACTTCATTCCAAATCTTCGGTGTTGCTCTTCCAAATTCATTCATCTTTCTTGAGTCATTTAATTTCTAATACACAACAATTTCACTTATCATCAACATCTCCTATATTTTCTAGTCTTAAACTATTTTTAGGCCTTGTTAACTCAAATATAAAGGCGGTCGACTCTTTCTGTTGTATAACTCCTCATATGATATTGTAATGATATCACTGTGATATTGATTGTTGTGCTTAAATTCAATTAAAACTAAACATTGACCTCATGTTTCTATGAACTCCAAAATATAAGCTTTAAGCATATCTCCAATAGTTAAGACTCTTGACAACAAATACATGTAGTCACTTGCTTTTACATCCATAGCCATCAAACATTATTTCATCGTATTCCTACTAGGATGTATAGCATAAGTTGTTATTCGTGCTATCTCTAACAATCTTATACTCAATCATCTTTATTGTGCACACAAACTTCATATTACAATCACAAGGTATTATTTTCCTATTCAAACTCAAAATTCAGATTCTTATCAACTTTCAATTTCCTCAATAAGATTCATAAATTCTGAATCCTTAATTTGTTCTTTGTTAATCTTTTCATGCGAAACTGATTTTACATTTATTAGATAATAGTACTTTGATTTGCCCAAAAGTCAACTCAATAGTCTATGCTCTTTATTGCACTAGATTTAGTAACCACAACATCTGAATTTGTGCTATTCCTTTATTGAATTTTCTGTTCAAGCATCATATATGTACATTAGTTTCACCAAGATAGTACTCATTTGTACAATTATAGTCCTTCAATACTTCTATCCATTATCTTAGTCTCGTATAAAATTCTTTTAAACCCAATAAGTATCTCAAACTTTATTGATTTGTATATTTATATGTAAATCCGAAATGTTTCACTCAACAAATAGTGTTTCCAAGCTTTCAAAGCAAGGGATGTTTCAACAAATTTTAAATCATGTATCAAACATTCAACTCATGAGACTTTAATTGACTCTATGCATACAAAATCAGTTTATTATGTTGCAATAAAGTGCATCTTAATTTTTGATGTGAAACATCGTTGTACATTACAAAATCTCCAAATTTGTTACTATTTGTTGTGATCGAATGCCTTTCAAGTATAGATATAGATACTAGCCATTAGGCTTAGTTAGAAATAGAAATCATAAAGCAAAGCTCTACGTGCAAAATACTGAGCTTAAAGCTCTTTCAATCTGGCTACTCTGACCACATCACCTTTATCAGAACAAGCATTATATGAAATGCATCATATAACAAAATATGTTACGTATAGCTTTCACTTTAATGCATAGACAGAATTTCATATTCATTCAAAACCACAGATTTTCTTAAGTAATCAAAATATTCTTTTCAACTCTTCAAATACATTCAAGATCCCATCTATGATCATAGTCACTAATTAATCCAAACAAAATTGGATCACTTTATCTTCAATACCATGACACTTTCGGGGGGTATTGTTAACTCTAACAAATATTGCCAAAACTCTATGTACTCATAATTCGTTCTCGTAATTCCTTAAGTACTTAATTTCTCAATGATGTAATATTATCTTATATTTTTGTTAATTTCTCAATTGACTTATTTTCTCGAATGATTTTTCCATTCGTACGATTGCCTCTTATTTCACATTGACTTATTACAATGTCGAACCATTCTTACTAATTTCTCCACTCATTTCAATTTATTCACAAACTTAACTTCCTGTGTTGGTAACACACTTATCAAATCAATTTGTATTCCCAAAACATATTTTCATATAATGTAATGTGGGCCTAAGTTCTCCTCACATTAGCAAGAGTGTCGCCTCAAATTCAAGAATCCAATCACATAGTTGGATACTTTACCTTAAACAAAATGCATACTCTCTCTTAGTAGCATATTCTACATCTTATGCTTGAATCTTCGTTAGGAATAGAGCTCCAACATTCACTTTTAATGTATTCCATTTTCGTTCATTCTTAAAAGTAAACCATCTGGTCAACTTAACCTTATTCGATGTAAATATTTTTTTCTTCGCCAAGGAAGATTTCTTACTACTATCAACTATATTTTTCATCTATCCTTATCAATCAACTATTCCATCATCGCTTATTAGACATTCTTAATACCATAAAAAATTAATTTCAACAATTCATAATATCTCCGTAATATCAATTTACGTCATAACTTATATGATCAGAATATCCTTATAATAAGGCTCAGTGAAGCATTAAGTAGATCCATTTACTCTTATACCTTGGTATATACCATCAAAATCATTACATCTCATCTAGATATGTATTTAAGACAATTCCCTAATTAATAAATTATGCTCAAAAAACCTTAATCTCATTTGATTTAGGAAATCACTTCTCTTTTTTGCGCCTGATCTCGGTCGTGGGAACTATGCCACAATAATGCCCTTCTTCTTTTTCCTCGAATTCATCACACACAATAATATCTTTAACACTCTCAATCTATCCTCAATCGATCACTATAAGCACTTTCATGCATTACTCTAATTCATCTTAGACCTTGAATTATGGAAACTATGACTAACAAATATTCATATATCATAGATTGCTTCCTATATCATCTCCACACTTATAATTCTTATGTGCTCGATTCTCACACTTGTCATGGTGATCCCATTATCAAATATGTGCTCACAAAATAATAAATTAACTTAACAGTGACAACTTTTACAAATCTCACTATCTTTATCCCTTCTTCCAATTACCAGTATATCATCATACTTACGTATGTTCACTATCAATTCAGAATTATAGATACATAATCATCCTAAAATTCCTATCTCGATTCCACTAACTCTTATCACATTTATCCGACAATCATTTCAAGTTCAAGTTTAACCCCTCAAAGTCATAGAAAATTTTATTTTCTTTCAACTTGGCTTGTACACTTTAAATCTCTTCATTCATCTTTATATCATTACTTTCCTTCATCAGTCCATGACAATGTATTCACATCTATATCACATTCGGGGATATATTACCACAGTACAATATTGATATCGTATTCCATAAAACATCCACCAATACAAATACATTACATCATTATTTGTAATATCTAACCATATACTATTTCCCATTTCTAAATATCCATAAACTTTCATTTTCTCACATTCAGACAGATCATCATTCTTCACACTACTTCCATCAATTCAAACACTTAACAAATTCTCATATATGTGACTCATATATATGCAACTCAGACTAGGGATCAATTGCTACTGCCTACTGTGACATGACTGAAATGCATGTAAGTTAACACATATGTCAAAAAAATGCCCAAGTAAGATACTAAATCTAGGCTCTGATACCAAAATGAAACACCCCACTTTTGCAAGACACATACCCGACATCCAAAATGTTATCCGAGTACGTACCCCATAAGGGTGGCATGCCAAAAAAATCATTCAGTCAAAATTCCTTACAAAACTTTTGTTTCTTTAAAACAAAGTACATGTCTGTGGAAATCATTAATCAAATTGCGCCCACTTCTTTTAAAAACATTTCCAATCACAAGTTACAATTATTATAAACATTAGTATTCAATAGTCACTTGGGCCCATTTCAGATACATAACGCTTACAATCATAATGTCATTTCGATACCAAATCAATCACATATACTTAGTACAATTCTTGTGGAACATAATTCAAAAATAAAATCGCTGAAGACATATGCAGGTGCAAACTGATCCCAACTCCTAACTCTTGCTCATTTACAGTGAGTGAACTCCAATTGGTCTAATTACATCACTCCCCTGAACCTACAAAGCCTCACTGCAATTTTTTATGAGTTTTGTGAACTCAATGAGTGAACCATCATTGATGAATTCACCCAGATCACATACACAAATCACATATTTCCCAATTATTCATTCAGAAAATATATATTCCAAATACTCCCACTAACATGGCACATCATATAATCATTGTGAATTAAAACAGATATATAAAATTACAGATGCATATAAGACTCCAGATTCGTTATTATTGTTGTGACCGAGTGCCTATCACATACTTATACAGATACTAGCCCATTGGGCTCATTCAGAAACATATATCACGGAGCAAAGCTCCACGTGCAGAATTAGAAGTCACAGAGCAAAGCTCTACGTGTAAGCTGTAACATCACACCACCGATGGGAAGGGTAGAATAGTAATTTGGAAAGGGCTAAGAGTGTTTAGAATGGTTTTGAAATGTTCATGCATACCCTTACACGTGAATAGTGAAATTTGCACATGAAAATGACTGTACATGCATTCATGACATTTCCCGGTATATGTGCCTAAATGTGATTTTTGTGGAAAAATATGTTTTGTGCTTGAAAATTTAATTGGAGTGGATTGTTGTGTGTTTTACATTTTTGGGGAATTTTAGGAATTTTTCTGGAAAATTTCGGGGAAAATTTTCGAACCGAAAAAATCTCCAAGCTGCGGACTGATTGGTTTTCGGTACTGGAAATGACTGTCCAATGGCATTGGAAAATTTGATACATGATTTTAGGATTTATTAATTAGTTTCATTGAAAAGTTGGGTGAAAATTTGAGTATATATTAAATGTTATTTGGAATGAACCAAGTTAATGCCTTACAATTGTGACACTTGTCACTTGTTTCAACCATATATTAAGCCTTTAATTTTAATTATAAGCACCCCACCCCCTTTGGTATTGACTTCCACGACACTTACATTTTGAGGGACAAATGATAAATTTTCTTCATGTTTTCTCCACTTGCTTCCTCTCAACTTCGTATGCTCACTTCTCCCTCTCTTCTTCTCTTCTTTGGTTTGTTTGAAAGGTTGCTCATCTTTTCCTTCCTTTCACCTTGCTTCTCTTCCTCTAACTCATCTAAAAAGCCTAACACAAACCTCACCCCCTTGAGAAGAGTGATGATCGTATGGTGTTGAAGTGAAGTATAGAATTTGGTGTATAGTTGAAGAATTGAAGAATTAAAAGCTTGTTAGGTGAGAATTAAGTTGTACGTTCTTAAATTGGTAGTTAGATGCATTAATTGTGATTTATTGTGCAGTAATTTCATGAAGCTTGTGGTTTGATTGTTTGGGTATAAGTTCATGTTAGTGTGAGGATGAATGATTTAACATGTTTTGGATTGGTTTGAGTGTTTTGGATTGGTTTTTATGATGTTAGATGAGTCGTAATTAAAGTAAGAAAATTGTGTGGGTGTGTTGCCATTTTTGTGAATACTTATTCAAGTGGATGGCTTGATGAAATTGTGGCTGATTTCTTGGCTAAATTGGATGTTAATTAGAGTAGAAATGGTATTGGAAGTGATAGGGTTTGGTTTAGGTATAAAAGCTGGAAAATTTACTTTGTATATGTTTCAATGCTTTGATCATAACTTTTTATATGATTGATCAATTGAGGTGGTTGTTGGCTTGAATTAAACCTGAGATGTTTGGTTACATTTCTTGTGAAGGAGGTGATGCTTATTGTGGCTTGCAGGGGTTTGAATTTGGCCTTGAAAGTGAGTTATATGTGCAGCATGAACAGTAATACGAATTTTGTGACCTGACACTTTGATGAATTTTTCTAGGTTGATTTAGGTTGAATTTTCCCAATTGGTCTTCATGAAACTTGAAGATTTTCTTGTCATCTTTCTATCACCACTAAGTATGAAATTTTTCGATATCTAGGGTGAGAGTAGTGATCTGTTAACTTTTAGATGTTAATGTGTTTTGTGCTGGAAAATGTACTAAGTGTAGATTTTGTGGTGATTGTACATTGAAGTCAAATTCTGGACTGTTGTGCTTTTAATTAGCTCAAATGGTTTTATGGAAAGTTGTAGAAGAATGTCTTAGCTTTGAAATGATGTATAATATGCATTGCTATTTTTGGATGTAAGAATTGTGAGTTATGGATTTTGAAAGTATGGATCTGGTTTAAGGATTATGTTGTTTACCAATCCATAATAGGGCAGCCACAATCATGAGAGAATTTGACCTAATTAGAAATGGAATTTGCTTCTAATCCCTTCATGAAAATTGTAGTATGTTGTCTGATCTTTTCATGGATATCAAGCATGGATTTTTTGGACATTTGGGTAGG
>JAOSBM010000004.1:12140387-12151544 GCA_027568955.1 Erythroxylum tenue
ACCCATTTCTTCATTAAACCCCGCAGGAGACGACACAGAAGGGGAGGATTTTGACGACATTGTTGTTAAAAAAGAAATTTATAAGATGAAGAGAGGAAAAAGGACGTACCTAGTTTAGTGATTGAAGTTTGAAATTTGAACGAAGGTGGAAAAAAAACTTCGGTGATTGCGGGCAAAAAGGTGAAAATGAAAGGAGAATAGAGGCTGGAGAATAAAATACGCGTGAAGAAATTCTGTAGTCTGCCGATCCTAAGTATATATAGAAGATCGACTGAACGGACGCTCCAATCAAAGTTGGACGCGTGGAGGAAATCCGAGCCGAGCTCAGACACGTGGCAAGATCTGAGTTGAGGTGAATTAGGGTTGTTAGAAATCCGAAGCGGCGCAACAGTTGAAAGGACGCACCTGACAACTGCACAGCAGTTACAGGACGTACATGACAGTCTGTCAGGGGACGCGAACCGTCAGTAATGAGTACACCTAGCGTTTTGTTTAAGCTTCGACGTCCAATCGGTCAGCTCCCATTACACTCTCCCGATCGACCCCATCATTGCACTCGGTCGACCTGCCATATCGCTATAGCCGATCGATCGGTCCACCGTGTCATTACATCCGATCGGTCGATCACATCACGATGATTGATCGATCGGGTCTAGCACGAGTTGCCATGAAGGCACGCTATATAATTCCTATGTACTCCTTCGACCCTTCTCCTGGGTCAGACTCGAGGAGTAGGGGGCTTATAGTTAGGTCGGTCATGCTAGGCCCAGGCCCAGGTCCAGTCGTCGACAGCCCATTCATAGGTAATAACCTCCCATGCATACGTAAAGACCTACGTAAAGACCTAAACCTAGCAGCTATTCCTTATATAAGGTACTACTTTGCCATGATACAGGTACGAGATTACAACCATGATTTTCTCTGTTCTTAGCTACCAAAACCTCCACCAAAAGACTAACTTGAGCGTCGGAGGGGCCTGCCAGCAATCAACCCCCGGTGTGCCTTGTGCTGTTTTGCAGGTATTCTCTTGCTAAAGTCAGTCAGAATCATGGATCCAAGCAGTGGCATCCAGCCCTATCAAGATCAGACATAACCAAATCTGATTATTGATTTCGATTTGATAAGCAAATTTGTCAAGTGGTTTCGTGATTGAGTAACTTAAAAAGAAAGAATTTATTGCCTCTTTGGACTAATATTTTTATCTAGATTTTCTTCTGAAGAAATATTGCACAGAATCTCATTTAGGATCATTAAAAAAAAGGTGACCATCATCAATTATGGTTAATCACAAAAAATATATATATATATGAGAAGTCCCGTCTTCCTAATTCGTTCAGCCGGTGGTAGACATTTTTGTCACTGAACGACTGAGAGGAAATTTCCGGCTTGTAATTAACTAACCACATTACCCATTATTTGCTAGATGTCTTAAGTTTCCCCCGTAAAAACTATTTAAGGTCACGATATTCTCAAATTTAGGACAGTCATATCTTTTGATTTCTAAATTTTAATTGATTCTTTATTGAACACTAATTTATATGGAAAATGTTATTAGCTAATTGAGCTTTGGCTTTGCCATAAAGACGTTTCAAATTGAAACGCGCTAGAATCCTCTTGGTGTCAGCATTGACTTTAGAAGTTGAAATGAGTTGATATCAATATGCTCTTCGTCATCTTCATTTGCTCTTTTCCCATGACCAAATTAATCTGAAACTTCTACAATATTGCTTGTCCCAAACGGAATTAGAATCCATTTACTGTGCAGATATGAACCAAATCCATCTGAAAATCTGCTCCTAAGGCAACATGTCAATTTGAATGAACCATATCTTGAGAAATTAGAAATCTCTTCGCAATGAATACCATGGAAACAACCACATAAAAACTGTACTCAACATAAAGCTCACACGTCTAATGAATACAGACCACACTCAAATACAGCTACAGTCTACATATGTGATCTCGAAATTAAGAATGATCTACATGCTGCAAGAACCACCATGGCATAACCTAAAACCAATAACAATCCAACACTCATGATGCATTACAAACAATCGTATGATATGCAATGATCATTCCAAGCCCAATTTACATTTTAATTCATTTTCTTTCTTTCTCCATCGCAACTAAGTGAGGAAGTCCAGAGCCACATGGAAGCAAAGGCTCACAAGAACCAACAAGCGGATCAATCTGCTTTGGCATGCCAGATTTGTTAACCACACTTTGCCCATCAGCTGTAAGTGGCGCAGAAGACATACCACCAATGTTATTGCTTCCATTTTCATTTTGTGTAATTGTAGGAACTTGAACTGCCGGGTTGGTGGGGAACCCGTTATTTAGTGTTTGTATATGAGGGGCGTGGGAGTCAAAATTAGGAACAAGTTTTGGATGGGGAAAGAACTGGCTGGAGTTTGGCTGCACTGGTCCAGTAACGACACGAGCTCCATCAGCTTGGCCAGCCATGATAGGCAAGTTGGATCTCGCCAGAAGCATTGGGTTCAAACCTGTCACTCGTTTAACTTGTTCTTCAGCCATCTTGACCTGTAAATTGCACATATTATAGATGTAGAAGTCCCATCAAGTAAATTCACATAGCATTTCACAACATCAAATACAATAATTATATTAGTTTTGGAAAAACAATCTAGTGCAAGTCAAATGGTAAAAAAACTAAGACCACGGCACCAAATAACGGATATCAAGCAAAGCAACCTCAATTATACGCCATCAAATTAATGTTATTTTGACACAATGATAGTTGTGAAACTCAATGCCTTTGAGAGATCTACAGCAATGCAGATCTTTCCAAGGAGGCTCCTTGTCAAACTCAAAATTGTTTTACAAACTTTTGCTAAAAGATCCATTCTCACAGACATTAGGGTCATACAGAATAGATTCAAAAAGTTAATTATTAAGCAATTCCAGGTGCTCAAATGGACCTTTAAACTGGTGAAGTAGAAACACATCAATTTACCTTTGCTCTTAATGTTTCAATATTAGCCCTCAAAATCCTGTTGTTAACAACAGACTCATCACACTTCTTATTTATATCAGTGTGGCGTGATAGCAATGACGAACGTTCATCCCTTAGCTGACCGACCTATAAAATATATCATAAAAGATAGAAATCCTTGGAGAATGGTAAACCATAGAAACCCTTAAAGAATAATAAACCAATGAATAAAAATGTAAAACAAAGAATGGGTCTAGAAGTAAAGCCCTGGGTAAAACCTGCGACTCAAGCTCATTCAGCTGCGATTGTTTCCTTTTTCTTGAGCGTCTGGCAGACTCTCGATTTGACTGCATCCTGAGCAATCATCAAAATTTACATAATAATTGTCTTAGGGGAATCCCTTTTGTATTGTGATATGAAACTAAATATTATCAGCTTTGCATGCCTCCACACCAAAAGATAAAAGAGTAGAAAGTGGAGGAATATCAGTAAAAACATTTCAGGTACAAACAAAACTGATCCAACTTTTCAAGATGGACAGAAACAAATAATTTTGAGAAACTACCATTTATTGCAGAAGAGTATCCATATAACAATACCACATAGTCAATGATTGCTTTGTTGCCAAAAGCACAAGCTGTCAACGCATTATGACTATCCATCCAAATACTGGATAAAATGCCTCCTTTTCCATTAAAAATAATCTCTGGAAATAGATAAAAACCAAGCAAAAGACAGTAAGAAGATTGGGTCACCTCCTTGCACGCTTAGCATCAACAGGATCCATGTGTTCGTTAGTTCCTGTGTCTCCTTCAAGATCATCATCTTCTGAATCTTCCTTAGCTGAGCCACTAGTTGTTTGCCTGACTTGAGTTTCTTCATGTTTCTGCATAACATGTAATGTTTGAATTTTAACTGATTCTCCATTAGGTACATTTTGACCCGTTGGTATACCACATCCTGTACCTGTAATGATCCAATTTATCTATGATAATATATCTGCGGGGAAAGAAACATATTTCATACAGTGCATAAACAAATTCGTGAAGTAAGGTGAAGCATTACATATCATCTACATCTTGCCATATGAGAATGATAGGATATTTACAGCATCCCTTTAAAATAGGAGATCTTACCTTAGTAGGAGTCTATTTAAATATTTAGTATCATAACTAGTAGGTCTATTCTTGTTAGAATTATTATCCTAAATAAACTAGTAGGTCTATTCTTGTTAGAAGTCTTATAATTGATGTAACCAGCGTCTATATAAGGCTGTGTTATTTATGAATAAAGTATCAAACAAATTATCAGAGAAATATTGTTTGGAGGACGAGACCTTGTCACGAACAAGTCTCCTTCTTGCGTAGAAACATAGGATCTTCTAAAAAAGGAAAGAACTCCAACAAGGGAAATCACCAAGATTCCTTGGTGGATCGTCCCGTGACTAGATCCTACGCCCAGGACCATATCAATTTGGTATCAGAGCTAAACACGATGGATGACTAAGGGAATATACAAAATGAGCTCAGGGAGTTTATGCAAAGGGTTGAGCAACGTTTCCAGCAGATGGAGAACCTCCAGCAGAGGAACTCAACTGCCCAATTCGAATAGATGAATTGTCGGTTTAGGGAGCTAGGAAAGGAACCGAATCGTTGGGGGCATAGAGGTGGGGCGAGCAGCAATCATGCTTCGGCTAGCCGAGGGGAGAGGCCGAACGAAGGGCATCTCGAGGCCTGGATGGTGCCATATTACTCGAAGTTAGAATTCGTCACTTGCAATGGTTCAGAGGACCCTATGGTTTGGTTGCACTACTGTGAGCAGTTTTTTCAAAGCCAACAGACGACAGAAGAGGACCGAGTAGGCTTGGCTGCATTTCACTTGATAGGGGAGGCCTAACTCTGGTATTACCAGGTGGAACAAGAGATAAGAAGAATGTCATGAAAGGATTTCAAGTCAAAATGCAATACAAGATTTAGTCCCCCCTTAAGAACTAACCCGCTAGGAGAATTAGCCAATCTCAAACAGACGAGGGGGGCCAAAGATAGCCTACAGGGATTCTATTTTTCACAAAATATAGTGATAAACTTGAGATCAAATATGTTAAGTATGGTTTTTCTTCAACTAATTAACTTAAGATACATTATTTATGAACCCAGAGATTAACTAAGACGACCTAAGGTTTTAAAATAGCTAATCATGGGCTTCTTAATTCAAGATCAAACCTGATCTTTCCAACTATAAACCTCCAGTAGATTATTTATGAGCCAAGAGCTCTTGCTTGGGAATAAAAGCATGCAAGTATTCCTGCAACACTTCTCCAAAAAAAGACAGCCAATAGACATTCATGTTCTTTTAGTTCAAAAACCAAACCCACGTGTCAAAGATATCCAAGCATGGTGCAACAAAATGGACGATCATCACAAATAGTGCTTATATTTTAAAGTTATACCGTTAAATTTTCATCTATGCCTTAACAATCTATATGTTGATCCAGATGATATGATTTAAATGTGCAAACAATTCATAATCTAAACTGGCTAATTGAATAAATCTCCTCAGTCAATATGCTCTAGCACAATCGACATTTACCCTCCCCACAAATGCTAGTAAGGTTCATGTCACTTCGCTTATAATAAAAGAAATTCCTCATTCATAACACCTCAGATTTTCCAAAAACTTTAAGCGGTTAATGTATACATCCAAGTTCTCAACAAAACCAAAATACACAGCAACTTAACATCTTTGAATCTGTTCAGATAACGAAGAACTGAAAAGCTCAGCGAGTCAACAGCGTCGCATAGTAAAAAATGGCAGCTTTAACAATAATCAGCAATTATGCGAGATACTCTAAAGTTCTCACCGGAATCTTGTGATCCTAAAGGAAAATTAACATCATCCAATCCTTGGCCTTTAGCTAAAGAAGGAAAGTCTTCTATCTTTGCACCCAATACCTACATTCATATCCACATTCAAAAACTCCAAGTCGACTACATGCATAAATACAACAAAAATGACTCATAAATTAACTTCCTCTTCCCTAAACATACATACCCCGCTCATGGCCACAGCTGCGCATTCCAAGTAGAGTTTGGATTTGAGAAACTTCCGGTACTCGTCGGAATCAATCGAACCCGTAGGATTGATATCGGACGGCTGAGGTACAGTAGGCGGCGAAGGAGGATGGTGGAATCGTGTGTTTAGAATCTCAACTACATCATCGTCGCAATTCTTGCGCCGAGACGACGTCGTCGATTGTGAAACCGTAGACGGCGCTGTGTTGTTGTCACTGGCGGAGGAAGAAGCTGAGCCGCCGGAGAATCCTTCGAGAAACTTCTCGAGGTCCCACTCGGATGCGCTCCGGTTCATCGCGTTCGCCGGAGATTGCCAAAACGGATCGGAAAAATCATCCACTGGGAAAACACCGTTCATCTTTATCTTGATTTGTGAATTGCTTTTCCTTGCCAACTAATGATTTGGCTATTTGTCTGACTGTCTGTAAACTTTTAGAAATCAGAAATTAGTCACGTGTTAATCGGCACACGGTGGCTGTCACGCACGTAACGATGTCGTACAAATGAATTATTATTTATTTTTAAGGATGTTTTCTAAGAAAGATAAATTTCATTCCAAAAACATAAGAATGATAAAAATACACAATCATATTAGTGAGTGTATAAAAATAAAATAGACCCATATTTTAGAATGATAAAAATAAATGCTCAATTATCTTCGCAAGAACTATATTAATTGCATTGACTACCATTTAGTGCTATAAGATTATAGAAAGAGCACCAAGACAATTATTGCAAAAATCTTATAGTTAAAGCTTCAATCTCTTTTAAACGAGTACCAAATATGGTCGAGCATAAAATTGCCATAAATTAACTTTGATTTTTTTTTATAGTCCATGTGTTCATTAGTTCCTGCGTCTTCTTCAAGGTCATCATCTTCTAAATCTTCCTTACATAAGCCACTAGTTGTTTGCTGGACTTGAGTTTCTTCATGTTTATGCATAACATGTAATGTTTGAATTTTAACTGATTCTCTATTAGGTACATTTTGACCCATTGGTATACCAAATCCTGTACCTGTAATGATCCAATTCATATATGATAATATATCTACAGGGAAAGAAACATATTTCATACAGTGCATAAACAAATTAGTGAAGTAAGGTGAAGCATTATATATCATCTACACCTAGAAATATTTCCTACTCTTTGGCACCTATCACAAGACTTGCAAAATTCATATGCATCTTTAAACAATGAAAGCCAAAAGAAACCACAATCAAGTATCTTATGAGCTGTGCGTTTAGCACCAAAATGACCTCCACATGAATATGTATGACAAAAGGTAAGGATGGAATTGAATTCATCTTGATGTACACATCTCCCAATAACTTGATCAGAACAAATCTTCTACAGATAAGGAGTATCCCAAAAATAATATCTAGCATTAGATTGAAACTTATCTCTTTGGGATTTGGTCATACTTGAGGGAAGTTCATTAGTAACTAAAAAGTTAACTAAATCATCATACCATGGTCGGGAAGAAGAAGAAGAAGAAGAAGAAGTTAATGCATACAACTGTTCATCTAGGAAACTTGCTTTGATTGGTTCAGCCTCAACCTCTTTGGCATGTAAGCGACTCAAATGATCAGCAACATGATTCTCTGCACCCTTCTTGTCCCTAATCTTAAGATCAAACACTTGTAAGAGCAAGATCCATCGAATAAGGCGTGGTTTAGTTTTCCTTTTCTTTATCAAGTGCCTAAGTGTTGCATGGTCAGTAAAGACAACCACTTTTGTGCCAAGTAAGTAAGATCGAAACTTTTCAAGAGCAAACACAATAGCAAAAAGTTCCTTTTCAGTTGTATGGTAGTTGCATTGAGCATTATCTAAAGTACGAGAAGCATAAGCAATTACATGCAACAGTTTACCACCTCGTTGGCTAAGAACAGCACCAATAGCATAATCGAAGGCATCACACATAATCTCAAAAGGAAGGCCCCAAGTGGGTGCTTGAATGATGGGTGTGGATGTCAGGCTCTCTTTCAACTTATCAAATGTATGCTTGCATGCACCATCAAAAACAAAATTGGCATCCTTTGCCAACAACTTGCACAGGTGCTGTAGTCTTAGAGAAATCCTTGATAAAGCGTCTATAGAAACCTGCATGGCCTAGGAAAGAACGAACCTCCCTCATACATGAGGGGTAAGGTAATGACACAATGACATCTATTTTGGCTTCATCAACCTCTAATCCACGTGAAGACACAACATGCCCTAAAACTATCCCTTGTTCAATTATAAAGTGACACTTCTCATAATTCAGGATAAGGTTAGTTTCCATGCATCTTTTCAAAATCAAGGATAAATTTTCCAAACATTGATCAAAAAAATCTCCATAAATAGTAAAATCACCCATGAACACTTCAATGATTCTTTCTACATAGTTAGAAAATATACTTATCACACATCTTTGAAAAGTAGCAGGTGCATTACACAAACCAAATGACATTCTCCTATATGCATAAGTACCAAAAGAACAAGTGAAGGTAGTCTTTTCTTGACCTTTAAGGTCAATAACAATATGATTATAACCACTATATCCATCAAGAAAATAGTAGAAAGACTTACCTGCTAAGCGCTCTAACATCTGATTTATGAAAGGCAAAGGAAAATGATCCTTGCGTGTTGCAATATTCAACTTCCTATAATCTATGCACATGTGCAGCCACTTTGCACCCTTTGAAGTACCAGTTCATCATCCTTGTTTCTTACCACAATAATGCCGGTTTTCTTTGGAACCACATGAATAGGCGACACCCACTTACTGTTGGTGATGGGATAAATTATACCTGCATCTAAAAGTTTCAAGATTTCTGTTTTTACCACCTCCATCATAGGCGGATTGAGGTGCCTTTGTATCTCCCTGGTCGGTTTTGAGTTTTCCTGACTAATACCCTTAATAAGCCAAAGTCCATCCAATTGCATTCTTATGTTCTTTGAGAACAGTCACCAATTTTTCTTCCTGCACACTTGTTAGATTCTTTGCAATAATAACAGGTAAAGTTTCATCATCCCCAAGAAACATATATTTCAAGTTATTAGGCAAAGTTTTCAAATCAAGCTTAGGTGCATACAAGATAGATGGTAAAAGTTTCTCATGAGAAAGAGGTACATCAATGAAAGCAGGATCGTAAGGAATAAACTGGAGAACATGCAAAGCTAAAACAGATTCCCTAACTTTCATAGGCAAGTCAAAGTCACAAAAATCATGCTCCACATCATCAACATGTACCACAGCATTCTCATCATCAATACCAAAGAGCCAAGTCTAAACCATTGTTGAACTCAAAATTTAACCGATCATTAACAAGCTCATCAACATGGTCAAAACACATGATAGAGTACACATGATCATAAGGATATTTAAGAGCATCATTAATATTGAATTCAGCAACATCATCTCCTACTCTCATGTTCACAATTAATCTTAGTTTTGGCGGTCTTTAAGAAAGGTCTACCAATCAAAATAAGGGTGCTCTTGTGCGAGTGATCAAATTCCATGTCAAGCATATAAAAATCACAAGGAATAAGTAATTCACCTATTTTTACTAAGACATCTTCTATCATGCCAAGAGGATACACATAAGATCGATCCGTAAGTTAAATCACAACACTAGTATTGTTCAAAGGCTCAAGACTAAGAGATTCATAAACATGTTTTAGCATCACACTAATTGAAGCTCCTAAATCACATAAAGCCTTCTCAAACATAGTATTACCAATTACACATCGGATAGCAAACGCACCTGGATCCTTTTGCTTCATATGTAACTTCTTTTGTATAACAACAAAAACTACCTCTCCTATACTCACTGTCTCATGTCCTTTGAGTTTTTGTGCTCTCTTGGTTGTACAAATCTTTTTTAGAAATTTGACATACTTGGGCACTTGTCTAATTGCATCAAGTAATGGAATGCTAATTTCCACTTTCTTGAACAGATCAAGGATTTCCTTTTCTTTCTCCTCCTTCTTTGTTCTAGCATCGGAAGCATTCAAGGGAAAAGGTGGAGTTAGTTTGAAATTGGTATTCAAACAGTTAGGAACTACCTTTGGAGCACAAAGTGTACTCTCAGCTCTTAAAGGGGCAAAAGTTTCCGAGGCATTTTTGGGAAGAATGCTCTCGGTTTTTGTGTCATCAAGTGGAACCGAGTGTGATTGAAGTTCCTCTTCCTCCTCCAATGCTATTTCTTTCATCTTTTGCTCACCAACTGACTTTCCACTTCTTAATTGAATAGCATGGACTGATTCCTTTGGATTTAAGGCTTGGGAAGGGACTTTTCTTGAACCTTATGCGTCTAGCCTACTCACCGTGGAGGCTATTTGTCCAACTTGCTTCTCTAAATTTTGAATGCTAGCCTCAATTTTCTGCTGAAAAGATAAGAAGTTTTACGACATTGCAAGAGTGTTAGTAGCCATTGTTTTAACAATATCCCTCAAATCATCATCATTAGAAGTATTCGAAGAAGAAGAAGAAAAGTTTTGAGGGGTGTTTCTCAGCGAAAAATTAGAAGAATGTTGGTAACCCGGAGAATGTGAGGGACGATTTCCTCCATTGTTTGCTTGTAGTTGTGAATTTCCATAACGTAGGTTGGGATGATCTCTCCAGCCCGGATTATAAGTGTTTGAATATGGATCATACTTACGCTATGGATTTGCATTGAAACCTCCTCCTAAAGCATTTGCTTGTTCAATTCGGTCATCCTGCAATGTTGGGCACATGTCTGTACTATGACCATTCATTGAGCATATACCACATACCTTAACTTGCTGCACATTACCACTTATCATAGTAAGCATTAGTGAGGTTACTTCATCAACTTTATTCTCAAGGGAAGAGCTACTTACCTCATTCACACGTTTAGCATGAAATGTAGATGTAAGTCAACTTGTGGACCTTCTGTAACTCGACTTACGTTTATACAGTACTATAAGTCAACTTGTTTTCTCCTGTAAATCGACTTACTCAGGTATAAGTCAACTTGTGTTCCTGTAAGTCGACTTGTACAGTACTGTATGGATGTTAGAGTAGTGCCCTAAAGACAATCGCTCTCAGTGCGTTTTGTACAAAGCTATGTACAGTCTTTATGAATAAATAAAGAAAGGCATATTTTATTAATTTGATGTTCATTA
>JAOSBM010000004.1:12154868-12165876 GCA_027568955.1 Erythroxylum tenue
CCTCAAACAATCAACTTAGCATTCAAATCACATAAACAAGATCAAATTCATGACTTTAATCCAACACACATGATTCGACAATTAAGATCAGATTATAAACTCATAGTCATCACATAATCTTACATAGAATAATTAAGCAAACGTTCTCATGAATCAAATTAGGGTTTAGAGGTTATTACCTCTTACAATTGGAAAAGGAAATCTAGCTAGAAAAATTCATGTATTCGGCAAGATCAATAAAAGAA
Source organism: Erythroxylum tenue (assembly GCA_027568955.1). NCBI lineage: Eukaryota > Viridiplantae > Streptophyta > Magnoliopsida > Malpighiales > Erythroxylaceae > Erythroxylum > Erythroxylum tenue. The sequence goes on from JAOSBM010000004.1 coordinate 12,155,114, forward strand.
ACCTAATTCTAAGAGAAAAAGATGAAGAGAAGGAAGCTATAAGTCATGCCCTAGCACAAGAAGAAAGAGAATGTGAACCTCCTTTTATGAGTTAATAAGACCCTATATATAGAGGTATAGGTCGATATACACATCCTTAAAGGAGTTGAACTTCTAATCTTTGCCAAACTCGGATTTCACTATTCTGGCAGATTCTCAGGGGCAACTTCGACATTGTATAACTTTCAAACGACAAATAATTTACGGCTCAATTTTTAGGTGCAAATATCCCTATGAGTTAAATTTATTCTTACAAAATTTCATTCCAATCCAACATTTAGATCTTCAGATATAAGCCCAAGATTGTCGAAAGGTCAGTATGGAAATCCATTGCTCCGTGGAAAAGAAATCCAATCCAAATTCAACTTGATATCTAGTCCAATTTACATTGGTCTTGAGGAGGTGGAAGAGAGATCAGACTTCAAGGTGGATTTGGAAACTTCAAGGATGGTGGAGGAAGATCCACACACATGTACGCATGATTTGGTGGTGTAGGCTTTCATCCATGGCGTCCAAAGTGGAAAGGAGGGTGATGTGGCATGGTGAGGTGGCTGACCACGTGGATGACATCATTGTAAGACCAATGGAGGGTTGCCACGTGATCAAATCTTCTAGAATCTTCCAAAAAGTTGTTGCCAAAGTTGTGTACTCGTTGACGAAATTGATTGTGTTTGACGAAATCAATTTTGCACTGTCGATAGGAAATCCTTGTGGAACTAGGATTCCTAATCCTAGTAGGATTATGATTACTCATCATCCATAATTTTTGTCACCGATTTTACTTTTCACCACAAATCGTCAAATAGGAAATCCTAATCAGAGTAGGATTCCTGGTGCAATTAGAATCCCTAATTCTCGTAGGATTAGGATTTCTGCAACTTCGACCATTCTTACTCATTTCGACCTCCTCGTTCCAAATATTCACTCTATTTGCTCTAATTCTACCTTTTTTAGCTCATATTCTTCATTTCATTTCCAAAAGTACCTGTAGAGCACAAATTAAGATACGTGAATCATTTTGTACAGAAAATGGGAACAAATACTAAGTGTTAAGGTACTAAAAAGATAAGAAAATATGAGTGTATCAGTCACTTTTATGAAGGGATAGATGTGAAGGACATAAAATTCATTACATGAGAGACCAATTTATGGTGTGGACATGTGTCATTTTGGTGAGACAAAATTAGAACAATTTGTTATATGTGGCAAACAAGCATTGTCGTGGATCATACAAGAAATTAATAGCTTAATTAAACAAGATGGTAAGAGATAATACAATGGACAACTGTTGGAAATTAAGTTAGCAATGTGATGGACAGCTTCCAACAACATGTACATGTAAAAAAAAGATGATGGGAGCTGCTCCACCTTCATTCCATCAAAACTTTAGCTCTCCTTTGGACCAGAATTGTTGAAAAATAATTAAAGCTACTCCCTTCACGCATAGGTCTTCCAAGTTACTGCCTTTGGGAAATAAATTCAGCATGTTGTTTAAGCCTCCAACCATGGACAACGCCTTCATCAATGCCAACTACATGCAGGGAAAAGTTGGACAGCACGCTACATATGATTTTAGGTATGTTAAACCACTCTTGTCCATCCTCTTCAGCTGGTCACGTGAATGCTTAAGCTGGAAACATGACTTTCCTTATGAATTGCTTGAATGTTTGAGCATGAATTGAAGAAATTGGTACGTTTTCCTAACTTTGTTAAATGAAATTCTGTATTAGGATTCTCGATTTCGTTGAGCAATCCTAGTGTTTGGCCATAACTCAATCTACAAAACTCCAAATTGGGTGATTCCAACTGTAAATGAAACCTAAGACATAGTACTAAAACTACCTAGAAGAGACCTAAACCAAATTCAAGCTTAATGATATTGAAAATTGAGATTGATTATGGTAAACTGATACTGACCTTGTGTTGAAGCAACTTGTGATATTTGGTACGTGTTTCATAATTTAGAAGGTGAAATGGCATGATTTTTAATGATATGGAAACTAAAGACATAAGGGAACAAATGTATGGAAGACTTCAAAAGGTAATTTAAACGTTTGATATGTGAAAATTAAGGAACAACTGGAGGCATAGTTAAATGAAGAGAAAAATAGCATGGTAAATGGAGAGGAAAACAACATGTATATCCATGTCTTATGAATGTTATTCAATGGGTATTAATTGGCAGTATGTAGATGCTATATATGTGGCTTAATAGCTGTTCAATGGCAGCATGTATGTTATACATAGTTTAATGGTTCAATGAAAGGAAAACAGTAGGTATATACCACGTACGTTATTTAAATGGAAAGAAGACAACATGTATAAATCATGGAAGTTGTTTAATGATTGTTCAATGGTTGAATGAAAAGAAAACAGAATTTTAATGTTACAAAATGCTAAGATTTTAGCTAAGCCCTTTGTCATAAAATTTGTAAAACAAGATGGTAAGTTATGGTTCTACTTGGCAGGTTTTAGGAACCCTTCAAGGGTCTCCCTCATAGCTGGGTAAGATCATAAAGTTTTCTCGTCACCGTAGATTTGGGACTAATAAAGGAAAAGGACCAAGCACGTAAGGGTGGTTAACGATAAATGACAAACAGTGAGTGTGTATTTAAATTGATTTTGTAAAGATTATTTTTACCTTACTATGAAAAGTATGTTTATGAATAATTCCATTAGTGCTATTACTTGAATTTAAAGGTTAATCTTCATGAGATTTACATATTCTTTGATTTATCATTGAATTGAGTTTTGAATGCACTTGGAAACTAATAAGATGTACACACGCTTTGAATTGGCATTGAATTAAAATTTGCATATGTTTTGAATTGGCATAGAAATGGATTTTGAATATATTTTTAATTGGTATTGAAATGAGGCGCGCTTATGTATTAATTGTGATATAGCCTATGGTATACCGTTAGGTCTTTATAAATACAATTATATCAATCAGAGTACGTCCTAACGTGCATAGCGGTGTTTGGGGGCGTTTGTTACTAACATGGGTGGTGTTGTGTCTGTCAATGTGTCCTATGAGTTGCCCTCAGCGTGTGTGGAGTTAAGGGTAAGCGATGCAGAACCAGTTTCATAACAATCGATATGTAGAGGTTAACTAGGCACGGGTAAGTGATGCATAACTAGCTCCGTGGCCTTACACCTAAAGGTACCATATGGAAAAGAAAATTAGTGATAGACTATGTTTTAAAAGAAAGTTCATGCAAGTTGTTTGCCATCACTGTTTACAAGAAAAGTGGAACTTGATCTCAGAAAAATATATATGTTTTGTTTTACGTATGCATTGATCTTATGAAAAGAAAAGAATGTGTTTTGTAAAAACATTGATTATTACCTGAAAAGAAAAGAAATTGTTTTCTTTTATGGAGGTTAATGTTTGTATAAATGTTTTTATTAGAAACCAATAACACTCACTGAGCTCGTTTAGCTCACCCTTTATTTTCTGTTTTTAAATAAAACCTCCCAGGTGCACGCTCAGGGGCTCCAATAGCAGGGACTCCACCTTGCGAATAGTCAACTTCGTCCAGTGTTGTTATATAGGCATTTTTATTTTTCCTTGTACATACTTTTAGAACTGTTGCATATCTTTAAACATATTTTGGAAAGTACATTTGTATAAAGAATGGTCCTGTATAAAGGTTTTTAAATGGGATGCATGACATTGTTTCAGCTTTTCAAAGTTTATTGATGTTACTATTTGAGACTGCATATGAGTGGAGTTGAGAAATTTATGTGATAATAGAAGTGTTTTGAACTTTTACAGGGACTTCGAAACTTTTAGGACGTCAAAATATAGTAATTGTGTTGCTAAAATTTTTACGAAACTGAAAAGCAAAACTCCGTTGTTTACATTTATTATTGTGAATTAAAGCTTTTCCTTAACAAGGGCAATATGCTTAGAATCACAGGAACTTTCCAGCCGACTCGAATATCGACTGGAGAGTTATCGTGGAGTGTCAGGCAGGTCACCTAGTTATTACAGGATAGGGGCTTGTCAGTGTTGGTATCAGAGCCTGACTTTTAAAAATGGGTTGCCTTCTTTGTGATTTAAGGTTTTTACGTTGTTTTAAAAGTGAGGTGACTAACAAAATGTTGTGATTTACATGCATATGATTTCATAAAATAAAATTTCTACACATTGCATTTTTCTTGAATGCATAACATAATGAACAGATGAGGTCGTAGACGTCCCAAGATAGTCATTCCAACAACTCCTACACCTAAGTCACCTCCGGCACAGGAGGATGCCCACATTCTAGAGTCAGCAAGTGCCTCAATGAATCAACAATAGTCTCAATCGTCAGGGTCGGCAAAACCAGCCTGAGTGAGTTTTAATGCAGAATAAATAGCTCAAATTCTTGCAGCAGCAATATGGCAGTCACGTGAAAGTGTGGAAGCTTCTGGATGCTAAATTTAGTGCATCTATAAATTAGGCGGCAAGACTTTTGACGGGAGTGGAGATCCTAAAAGTGCACTCATATTGTTAGATCAGATTACGAAGATATACAAAGTTGTCTGATGCACAAATGAGTAGAGAGTTGTGTTCTCCACCTTCCTCCTCGAGGACAAGGCTAAAGATTGGTGGGAGGCCATTGAGAGACAACATCCGGATAGGGTATCATGGGCAGAATTTTAGAGAGAGTTCACAGACAGATTCTACCCACAGAGTTATAGGGATGCAAGGGTAGAGGAATTCTTCCGTCTAGAGCAAGGTTCGACATCAGTGACAGAGTATGAGAAAAGAATTTTAGAACTTGTCAGAAGTGTTCAGTTTATTACTTATAGTGAAGAGCAAAAGTGCAAGAGGATTGTTACAGGCTTGAGTCCTAGAATATGGATTCACATATCATTGGCTTCACAAACATACTACGGGGAATTAGTTGAAGCTACAATAAAAGTGGAGAGAAACTCGACAACAATCACTCATAGTTCAAGATCAGAACAAAAGCACAATACACCAGTTAGTTCATCTCAGGGTTCGATCAAGAAAAATAAGTCAAAATGGAGTGGTGGCAGGAGGTTTAGTAGAGGTGGATCATCCAACCAGGGATCTTTTAGGTCACCCATTAGGCCCAGAGACTCTCGTGATAGTAGGACCCCAGTGCTAGAGTGTGTTACTTGTGGCAAAAGACATTTAGGTGAATGTCAGATGAATATGATAGGTTGCTACCATTATGGTCAGGAGGATCATTTCATCAGAGATTGTCCACAGTTAGTCACCACAGAGAAGTCGGTAGCTAGATCTTTAGCACCTCTATAAGTTAGAGAGGGTTACAAGCAAGGCAGCTGAGCTTCTCATACCGGAGGGTCATGTTTTACTAGATCTGGCAGAGGTTTTGAGGGTAGGGCAGCAACCCCTCCAGGATAGGCAAGTAGACCTCATACATAAGCCCGAGTTTTTACAGTCACTCAACAAGAGGCCAATGCCACACCAAAGGTAGTCACCGGTATGATTTCTCTCTATGGATTTTTCATACTTAGAAATTTTGGCATGTCAAAACACAGCCGTTATGCTGTTGAAATTTTTATTAAACTGAAAAACAAGACTTCTTTGTTTACATTTCTTATTGTGAATTGAAGCTTTTCCTTAATAAGAGCAATAGGCTTAGCTTCACGAGAACTTTCCAACCGACTCGAATATCGACTGGAGAGTCACTGTTGAGTGTCGGGCAAGTCGCCTAGTCATTGCAAGATAGGCGCCCATCAAGATCAATAAAGTTTGTGGTATAGCCAAAAGAATCATGAGCTGATAATTGTCTTCCATAAACAAAAACCAAAATGGCAAATTTATTAAGGAGCATTAGTAAAAAAGACATAACATAATAATACTTACATGAATTTTATCTTAATAAAACTTTTTATTTGTATAAGATCGGTTAACTCAAATTATGCAGATGTTTAGATGTCAAAAATATTGTCAATCTTCTAAAATTGGTGCAATGAAACTTGTTGTCAGTAATAATACACTACTAAAAAAAAAGATCACCATTCTTAAACATAATTATTTCTACGTTTATATGAATATGAGATTGAAGAAGGGGAAGGAGAAGGAAAGAAAGATGTCAATGCATATTTCTAGAGAGAAGATCAAGAAAAGCTACAATTAATTCTTATTCGTTATTTTTATAATTCCATAGATTGTGACTTTTTAATAAGAAGTACAAAGATTGACTAATATGATTAAGTGTTTCTTTTTGAATAGTGAGGAAAGCGCGGAAATTCTTTTGAAGAGTACAATTTACTAAGCATATTGTATCAAAATGAATCCTTAAAGTTAGTGAATTGGTTTTTCAATTAAGTTACCCTAAAAACACTTTTCTCTATGAGCTCATCTTACTACATTGGTTAAAAGCATGATAATGCTATATTCTTTAGTTGATAAACTCAATAGACGGAAGTAGAAGATTTTTTGTTATAATATCATATTGTCATCAGGAAGAAGAAAACATTGATTGATGGCTAAATGAAGAAGAAGCAAAGAGAAAGAGAAGATACTTATTGGTAATGTGATCCATCACTATAAATTGGGCTTTATTTTGAGAGAAAATAAGTTCTGTTATAAGAAAAATAAAGAAAAAGATTTCATCTCAGTTAATAATTGATGGAATTATGATAAAGTTAAGGGCTCCACTAATTTAAGATTGAATACAAGAAAATTTTAAAATATTTGAGGTTTTTTTTAAAACACTCTTAAATTTAGAGTCTTATTGTATATAAATGTAAAGTTTGAGATTAAAAGGGGATTTTTTTAATTAGAATATAATAATTCTTGTAATTGGAGATGATAACAAGTCTAACCTATTGCCTGTCTAACCTTCCAACTCCTAAGAGCATGACTTGAGTTCAATTGGAAGTTCACATTTGATAGGCTCAATCTCAAGTCCAAGCTCAGGTTAATTAGGCCTATCCCATTAATTGGACTTAATTCATTGACTTTGGTCAAACTAAACTGAGTTTCAAAATGACTACTATCCTTACATACAATGGCAAAACCTGGACTTTAACATATAACTAAAAAAAATAGATCAAAACAAAATAAAGCTTAAACCAAATTAAATAAAAGAAACATAAAGTTTGTGCCTATTCTCCAAAAAACAATTCTATCCAGCAATAGATTGATATTAGGGTAGTCAAATTTTAAATAACCCAATAATTATAAGCTAGCCCAGAACTCATATTTAGCTTAATTCTATGTTCCAGAATTATTTGTCTAAACCATCGAAAACTTGAATGGTCTCGTTAATATTTTGGAATATTATTTTACTTTTCTCTCTCCATAAAATAAAGTCATCCTTCAATGTTGCTCAGGTTCTTGATAATAGCTGCCAAAAGGATGAATATACATCCCGACTTGACAATTGTTGTGATTTTTTATTGAAATTTGTAAACTATTAAAACGAATTAATACTACTCCTAATTATCCTTTTCACCAAATCCTTCTCTTCTCTGAGTTAATTGCATTTTTCAATTAAGTGAGATTTATTAGGTCATATTACAAACACTTAGGAGTTGTTTGGTTACACTTCTGTTTTTTTATTGTTGTTTGGATGAAGTTTGTAATGAAAAACTAAAAACAAATACATGTTTAGTTTTATATCATGTTTTTATTTTTTTAATTATACTCTTATGTTAATTATTTTTAAAAATAAATTATTTCTCATTATGGCTATAAATAAAATATACGTATATTTATATAATTAAAGAAATTTACAGATTAATTGTGTATAATAAAATTATATAAATTAGAAAATTACATTAGGACTTCTAATATCATAAGATAATCATCCCATATATGGTTTCCCTTAAGATCTCCAATGCATTCATTTAATGAAACTGATGATTAAGTCCATTTTTAGTATTAGATGACTCCAGCTCAAAGTTTCATCAATAGGTCCCTTCAGATGAATCAGATCCCTCCTCCAACCTATCCAAACTAGAAGAAGCTACCCTAGAAACTTCCATTAATCAATATATGTATAAACATAACAATATACAAGTTTCCAACCATTCCCATAAAAAAATCTCGCAAACCCCACTTAACAATCTACATTTATATAACTAAAAACCCCAAAAGGATGTTGTTTTAACGGGTAATAAACAAAGCAAGAAAATGACATAAATTAGATCTGACAACTAGAAAATGGCAACCTTTTGAAAATCTAAAACCTGGGTTTCATAAAATGGGCAAGAAAGCATCAACCTTTAGAGAGGAACTTCGAGAGAAAATGAGTAGAAGGAATGGTGTTGAAAATTCACGAGGACTTCGCCATTTTCAACAAGAACTCGTTGCAAAACGAAAAAGAATATGGAAGGAACAACGTGTAATGGAAAAGGAGGACTAGTGGGTGGATCATATCTAGGATTGGTTTGCAACCTATAAAAGCTCAATAAAATTATCAACTTAACGTGACTACCCAGACCTTCAACTTCTAAAAGATGATGGAAAAACTTTGCCAAGCACCAAATCTTCATTGCCTCCATTGTTGACCTTTTCTTAAAGAGGAAGAAGTAAGCACGAAGCGGTGAAGGAAGAGTGAGGCTAAAAGAAAACACAAAAGACAGTGAAAAATCGGGAAGTGTTGTTTTTATAAAAAAAAACCTATTTTAAAAACATACAAAAACATTTTTTTTACATTTCTTTAAAGTTATTGTGGTTTTTTATTTTGAAAAACAATAAATGATAACAACACTCAACTAAACACATTTTAATGACTTGTTTCTTTTTTTAATGAAAACCACAACAAAAAATAGGAAAAAATTAGAGATAAACAGGTCCTTAAAAACTCTCTTTTCACGTTAAGATCAGAATGACAATTTAGGATTATATCAATTAATCTAGTAACAAATATTCAAGTTAAGGACAAAAATATTTCCATAAAAATAAAATGGAGTTATTAATCATTACTTATTACCATAAATTCCAATGGAGTAATAATGGTCTAGTTGTTTCTATTTTTATTTTCAAATTTAGTAAAAAAAATTGTTTGTTTGAATTTTTGATTTTTGCTTTTAGTGTTGGTTATCGGTTTTGTAAGGGTTGAAGTAGGTTAAAATAAAATTTTAAAACCAACAAGAACCCAAAAGATCTTGTCTTGTAACCAATTCGTAAACCAATATATAATAAATCAAAGCATATAAACCATTATACCTTAAACTTGGTCTCCAAACTAAATAGAAGGTCTCACATCTATGTCTTGTTGTTCACGGCTGTCTCCTTACTCATGGCTATGTCTCCTTTGCACCAAGTGAGATGTACTCTAAAGTTTCCACCAAAGATCGATAAGAAAGTCCAATGGTTCCTAAAACCAGATGATACTTCAATGACTTATCTTTGATCCTAGAAAATTCCTAAAATAAACAAAAGGATGGGTGTTTTATCACTCAACACATGAGCTAAATGGTAAAGGCAATTTCAGCTTGGGAGAAGGATAAAGAATTGACTGCTAGGAAGAAAACAGAGAAGAAGATAGTTGTTGGAAAACCTTAGAGAAGGAGGAAAAAGAAGGGAGTGCCGAAAAATCACTTCTTACTTTTTGACAAAACTAGGGTTAAAAGGATTTCTTGAAAAAGTTTCAATTGTCCTTGTTTAAATGAAGCAAAGGAGCAAAGCATAAGGTTAAAATTCACAAGGGTTTAAGCATATTCTTATGTTCTTTGCATGGACAACCCATGTCCTAATATGTTTGGCATTGTAAATTTCATTTAATTGTCACTTTGCCACTTTACCATTTAATCTCGTGCTTCAAAATAATTAAACATTTGACCCAATTGCCATATAACTATATTATATAATTATATGTATTATTTTGTTGAGCATTAAATTTATACGACATGTCATACATATCAAATAGATTTATCTAGGATTAAATTTTTTATCTAATAACATTTATTCTAATACCATATGAGGCCAAAATAATTATAACATTTGTAATTAATTTTATTGTCATATTCATATCTCCATATGATAAACTAGAATAATTTCTTTTTTCTAATCAAATCTTTTCTGGTGTGACTCTTTGGGATCTATGTCATGTTGACAATAGAATTAAAACCCCCTTTTAATTCTATTCATCATAAGCAGTATCTAGCAAAATACATTATAATTACTCAAATGATATAGATGATAAGTATCGTACACAAATCATGATCCTGAAGCAATAATTGCCCGTGTTAATTATTTTGTCTCGTAATATCCTGAATAAATGCAAGATTGGAATATGTCATTCTTATCAATTTATTATTTCTTAATTTCCAAAATAAACCGTAAATATGATTAACTCCTTAATCATATCGCTTTCATACAATATTACTTTATTAAGGGCCTATAGACCAGTGTATTGGATACCGTTCCGTACCGGCCGGTACCGACCGGTACGTACCGTTTCGGTCGGAAACCGGTACCGGTACCGGGATAAAGGTACCGGTAAAAAATACCGGTCGGTACCGGCCAATTTCGTCGGTACCGGCCGGTATAAGCCGGTATTCAAAATACTGGTCAAATACCGGCCGGTACCGAAAATTTTAAAAAATTGGGGGACTTTTTGCAAAATTTTCAAAATTTTTCAAACTTTCCCTCCCTCCCTCCTACCTCTCATTCCCCCCCTTTTTTTCAAAGTTTTTAAAATAATAATAATCAATTAAATAAAACTTAAAAATAAATTATTTTTATTTTTATTACTAATAAATTATTTTTATTTTTGTTACTAATA
>JAOSBM010000004.1:12165976-12178121 GCA_027568955.1 Erythroxylum tenue
GACTATTTTGCAATTTTTAAAAATTTTAGGGACTATTTTATAAATTTAAAAAATTCTCCGAAACGGTACCCGGTACTAACCGATACCGGTACAGTTTCGTTCTAAAGCACAATCCGATACCGAGCCCGGTACGGTATTCATAACATTGCTATAGACATTATCGCTCATATCATATACGAGAGACAACAGTATTCTTGTTGAACATTTATCCTCTACACAAGTCTCGCATACTGTGACATTATCTGTATAACTACCTATTGCGGTTAGCGTTGGACAATGCCAATAAATACACATTTCTCATGTAAGAAAATGAACATCTCATACCACAGAATTTAGGACAAGTATGAAACATTAATGGCATAAACACAATCCTAATAATGTTTCATTTAGGGTCTATCGAATTCCATAATCTTCGTTATGTAACTGTGTGATTAAACCGATAACTCCTTATCGAATGGTTTGTAGAACATCACCATTATTTAATCTACAAACTAATCTTTTCGTGGTTAATTAATATTCCATGTTAATTACCAAGATTAGCAACATTTTAGAGTAATCATTATTTTCATTACAAAGTTCTACAATCCGAGTCCTCAATTCGAATAATCCATAAATAATAAAAACTCATGGAATAAAATGATATAAACCATCCAATTCATGAACATAACTGTTAGAATACAACTATCTAATGATTGATTTCTAGATCATAACACTAACATTGGTTTCTTTCAGTTTTTATAAATTATGAAAATCATAAAAAGTGATTTTCGTTTTCTATTTCTTTTTTTCCATAATCTGATTGATTATTAACTAAATTTATATTATTCAATTATTTAATATAAATTTTAAATAAGAATTATGAAATAATTTAATTGTATATTATATATTTAACTAATTAAAATTAATTATTAATAACAATTATGAATAATTTAATTTAATTTTAAGTATATTAATTAAATTATAAGTAATAAATATAATTAAAATTAAAATATCTTCAAAATATATAAATTTAAAAGAAAATTTGATTTAATAATTAATATATGTAAAATAAATATTAATTTATAAATAAAATTTTAATTTTAATTTTAAAATTATTCATTTTAATAAAATAAAATAATTTTACTAATAATTCGTTAATAAATATTATATAAGAGACTAAAATAATTTTATTTAATTAAAATAATGTATTTTTAAGTTTTATTTGATATATAATTATTACTAGTAAGAAAAATACAAGTGACATTACCAATTAATATCTCAAATTATTGCAGCGCACGTTAGGTTAAGTCCAAACACAGCATACGACAGTCGGTCAAAGCGTTTCAAAACACAGAAAACGTAAGGTAACGTCTCTGTGACCCCGCCCTCGCTTGTACAGACTTTCGTTATAAAAAAAAAAAAGAAGAGCTGCGTCCTTGTCTTGTCCGTGTAATGGCCACTGCTCTGAAATTAACTTGTAGCTTCCTCATCTCAACCAAATCAGAGACTCACTTTGGAGTTCCAGTCCCGTCTCGCAAACCCACCTGCGTTTCAACCAGGAGATTCGCACCAATGGCTGCTCTCACTGCCGCCCCAAGTTTGGGTCTTTCCCAGACCTTCTCCCAGCTCAAGAAACAAGGCAAAGTATGCCCCTTTCTATGTTACCTCTATTAATCGTCATTTATTTCCTTTTTGTTGCTTTGGAGATTAGTTCACTTTGTTCTTGGTCAATTGATTTGATACTTTGGATCTGTACAGATTGTTTTCAAGTTGGCAGCTTCACTGTTGTAGTTGATTTTTTTTTTTTTTTACGAGTTGCATATGTAGACTTTTAGATAGGATTGAACTGGCTTCTGCAGTATTTGTTGGAAAAAGTAGGAAATTCGCTCCAATAGGGCTTTGAAAAATCTTGAAAATGCTACCATTTGATTCTTCATATCTTTTGGTTCAATCTTCAGCTTTTTGGAGACTGCAGGTGCCTTTGAAGAATCGTTAGTGTGTCTATATGATTTTTAATTTTGTTTCAATGTCAGTGCTTTAGTCATTGAGTAAACACCACTTGGAACAGAAGAAGTGTTCAATCAAGTACCATGGTTGTATGGCAAAACATGGGCAATCGCATGACCCTCTCTGTTTAAAGCATATCTCGTTCCTAGTGTTGTGTGCTTTCCTGCTAATTTCAGAAGGTGATGCAATTTCCTCAAAACCTTTCTTTCTAGAACTGAATTCATCTACTTGATTTTGCAATGTTTCTATAACCTCATCATTAAGTTATCTGCCAGAACTTGCAATTTAGCTTTCCATCTTCAATTTTCTATTCATAGAATGGCAAGAGCAGGTCAGGGTTGTTAACCATTCGTTAGACCTAACATGTGAACCTAATTTGATTACTGATTAACTAGTATTAAGAGGATAGTGATTAAGGTCAGCATCTCGAAATGATTCTTGCTCTATTTCAGGTTTGGCTGAGTTGAAGCAGATGAGAGTGAGAGATAGGGTCTCACAAACTAACTATTTTGAGAAGTGATGAAGGAGAGCACTTCTACAATCTAATATTGTTGCGTAGTAACTAATCTTGGATTTCCAGGTGGCATTTATTCCTTACATAACAGCTGGTGATCCTGACTTGTCAACCACGGCAGAAGCCCTAAAAGTGCTGAACTCCTGTGGCGCAGACATCATTGAGCTCGGTGTTCCTTACTCCGATCCTTTGGCAGATGGTCCAGTTATTCAGGTTTGACAACAACTTGATTGCTTGTTGAATTTATTTTCTTGTTTGATTTTCTTACTAGTGTGTGTTATCCTTTAGGCGGCAGCTACTCGATCCTTGGCAAGGGGGACCAATTTTGATGCAATTAAATCTATGTTGAAGGAGGTAATTTGACCAAATATTATCTTCTCACATTTTTCTGCAATGACTACTGAATATGTTTTATGGATTGGTTTCAATTGTTCAATTTGGATAGTTGTAGACGAAATAACAAATTTCAACTCTAAAGTTATTAACCCTTTTGTTCATGATATGATATTCCAACTTCAAATGCATCGTAATGGTTGAAGAGTTTTCTCATCTGCCATTTGTTGAAAGTTGTAGTGTCGTTGTCATTGTACCTTTGGGTTAAAGTCTGGCAAATACTTTTCCGAGGGCATGATTAGTATTCTTCTTTGAGCAAAAGAGGGTTGTTACCTTTCTGTATGAAATGCTCCTTATTTAGAGTGACTGCATATTTATCTTAAAAAATTGTTGTTTTTGATGCTGTCAATTGTATGTTAATACTAAATCCTATTTGTTCTTTCTGTTACTCCTTCAATGTTTTAGTCTAGCCTTTTAACCGCTTCCTTTTTCTAATTTCATCTCTTCTCCCTATTTTGTGGCTGTTTTATGCATGACTGCTTGTGAAAGAATAAACAAAAAGTCATCAGTCTAAAACTTTGTTTCCTATTTATGTCTCAATTCCAACTTTAAATAGTTCACTGTTGACTGGCAGGTGATTCCTCAACTATCCTGTCCAATAGCTTTGTTTACATATTACAACCCAATTCTAAAACGTGGAATTGAGAATTTCATGGATACCATAAGAGACTCTGGAGTACATGGTATTGAGAATTCTTCCTTTTTACTTTTGACTTAATTTTGGCATAGTGTAGTCTATATAGTATTGCATAATATAGTGTTTATGTCTGTGCTACTCATCGCCCAGCTGGATGAGGATTGACTAGGTCCTGTTTTTGCATTATGGCTAATGGTTACTGGCTATTTTCTCCATTCACGTTCTTTCTATCTGAACCCTGAATGTTTTGCTCTCTTTTTTATAAACATGATTCCAATTGTACTTGTAGGACTTGTGGTCCCTGATGTCCCTTTGGAGGAGACTGAACTTCTGAGGAAATCATCTTTGAAGAATGACATTGAACTGGTCTGTATTTCAAGATGTACTATCCTTTTTATGAGTCCATATTGCATAGCTTCTAATGTGGAATAAAATGAATTTGCTAGAGCCTTAATAAACTAAAAGGAACAAAGATCAATTGGTGGTTGGTAGTATTATTTTAAGCGCTATGCTGTGTAGTTAACTTAGATTATGCTTGCATATATGTGCATGAAACATGCACGATCAGTTGTGGTGATTTTGATATAAAACAGCAATAAGTGCAAGTTCATGACTGTTCTGTTTGGAATATGTAGTTGGTGCTATTTTATCTCAGTTTCCATCAACATTGTCATTTTTATGGATCTTCATGTAAGCAAGAAAAGAAACTTGTTCTCTTTTGCTACTTTTTTGAAACTGCAAAAGTTAATTTCGTATGAGCATAGATGACAACTCCTTGAATCAAAAGTTTTCTTAAACTTTAAAGAAAGAAGTTTATTTTCAACAGTATATATTGGTTATGATTTTAAAATTCTACAATTCAGTTCTTAATCTTTTGAGTAATTATCGAGGAAAGATAGGCTGACTCGTTAACTTCTTGTGGAAAATTCTCACACAATGCATATATTTGATCTTTTCTTACATGTGGGTGTATAGGTACTTCTTACAACACCTACTACACCCAAAGAACGAATGAAAGCCATTGTGGAAGCATCAGAGGGATTTGTTTATCTTGTAAGAGGCTTTTAAAGTTAATAAATTTTCATTATAGCTATTTCTAACACCAGTAACAATCAAATATCTATACAACTAAATGTATTCCATAAAATCTCCTTTATGATGTAAACATAGGTAAGCTCAACTGGAGTTACTGGGGCTCGTGCGTCTGTAAGTGGACGAGTTGAAACTCTTCTGCATGAAATCAAAGAGGTATTGCTCATAACAGATTTGATAGACCTTATAGCTGTTATTACCAGTTTGAGAAAGAAGACTTATACAAGTTGGGGATTTGAATCATATAAATGCTCTTTAATGATTGGTATCTTTAATTATTTGGAAAGACAATCAATAGTAAAATATAAGTTTATGCCTTTGGCTTGGAGGTAAAAAGAGAATTGGTTATTAGTGCTTAGGAGGTGTTTTCCTTCTAACTGCCCTTCTGGAGATTAATCAAGCAATTTATAAAAGAGTAGCATTTGACAGATTTCTTCATTGTTCCCAGCGCTCTTACTAACTCTTCTTTATATCCGAGAAGATACCAACCCAAAATGTGTTCGCCCTTAATTTCATGTGCCAAGCATACCAGATATGCCTGATCACCTCAATAATATGTGGCAATGTTCACCTCAATAATTTGTGGCAATGCTAGATTTTGACTGTTTAACCCACGTAGACAGTGTTATTTTGAATATTTTGAAGTAAATGTACTATGGCTGATATTTTAATTTGACAGACTACTAATAAGCCTGTGGCTGTTGGCTTCGGCATATCCAAGCCTGAGCATGTGAAACAGGTTCGTCTTCTGATGCAGATAGCATGACCCATATCAATAAGATATCTGTAACTTAATGTTGAGTTTTGTTGCAGATAGCAGGATGGGGTGCTGATGGTGTAATCGTTGGTAGCGCCATGGTTAAGTTATTGGGCGAAGCAAAGTCACCTGAGGAAGGGTTGAAGCAACTGGAAACCTTCACCAGGACCTTAAAGTCAGCCCTCCCTTAAGCAGAGTTGTATCTTAAAGGAGAGTTCAAATAGTCGCTTGTATTTTCAACGTTGTTTGACGACGAAAGGACTTTACCTTTGTTTGATGGCTTAACAAGGCACCTTCTTCGGCCCCTCCTGCTATGAAAAGATTATTCCAGGAAATTGTCATATTGAGAACAAAGAATGAATGAATGAACTCATGAATGGCACTCGTGATTTTAAATGTCAATTCTTTTTTTTTTATATCCTATTTCTATTTTTGGCCTTGTGATTTTAAATATTAGTTCTTCATTTCCTATTTCTATTTATCTTCACGAACAATTGTTGTCATTCTTTTTGTTTTTAGAAAATGAATAGTAGTCACATTAAAAGAGAGAGGGATACAAGAACACCTACAAGGAGACTACAAACAAAAAATTGCATCAAAGGAGAAGAAGCCTAGAGATCTAAAACAAAAACAAAGTAACAAGCACCCAGTGGAAAAGCTCAATTAAAAAAGTGACTAATTGGGTAGTGCTAATCAGGTTTAATCAATACTCTAATTTGAAGTTAATGTTGGACTCATAAAATTGAATTCGACCAACTAAGATAGTTTGCCTTATTTATTCGACTCTGCTTGTAATTAAGACTCGGGGTGTTTGGTGGACACTTTAGATGATTTGCCTATTTTTCTTCATATATAAGTTTCATAACTGAGTACCAGCTTGAAGACTTTAGTGCTTCTATGATGAGTGGCTTTCAAATGTTTAGTCCGAAATTCACAAATGTAGTCCAACTTCTTGCATTGCATTGAATCTTGTATCAAGCACTTCTTGTATCAAGCACTTAGCTTATGCGACTTAAGCGCTTCCTTTTAATCTATGTCAAGAGAAATGACAAGGAAGTGCTTAATGTCTGCGACTTAAAAATTTCTATGAGAATACTTGTTTGCTCTTAAGTATCAACATATACATACAGGCAGCTTTGGGTTATGTTAAAAGTTAAGCTTGAGATCATACTAAAGAAATCCAAGCATCTTATTAATATTTTTATAGAACAATGGTCAGCTTGACAAAGAAGCAGATGATCATCCATAAAAGATAGGTTAAAGAGTTTCATCTTCTTGCATTTGTGATGGAATTTAAAATCATCTCCTTAGTAAACCTTATATTTATTAATTTGGTCAAATACTTCTATGAAAATGGTGAAGAGGTAAGGAAAAATTGGGTCAACTTATCCTCATCCTTTAGCTCCGTTGAGGTTAAAGAAGGCTCTTTTGTCACTAGGATTGTAAAGAGGCTATCGTGAATCATCGCTATAACTAAAGGACAAATTTGTCAAGAAAACCAAAGGCACTTAAGGAATCAACCAAGAACCTCCAATTGAAAGAATCAAATACTTTGTTAAGTCAATTTTGAGTGATTTAACTTTTCAGGGCTTTTTTATTAAGATAGCATTTGAAAAGTTATTGTGCTAAGAGTAAGGTATCACCTGTACTTCTCCTTTACATGAAAGCTCCCTATTTTAGATTGATTATAGTATTCTTTAAGCCTATAAGATATCATCTTTAAAATGATCTTATAGGTTATATCATAAGAACAAATTAGCCTCTAGTCATCCAGTGAACTTGGATTTGTAATTTTGGGTATAGGTTATATGAGTTTTGTTCATTTCCTCAAACATTCTACCATATGCAAAGGACTCTAGTATAGTTTTGGTGATCATCTGATCATCTGTTAGATGCAAAGACTTTTAAAAGAAGAAAATATTGAGGCCATCTAGCCTGGAGTCTTTTTGGGGTTCATACTGAATAATGCATTTTTATTATCTTTAGCCTTAAAAGGTTTCAACAACGTTTCCTTTTTACTATAGATATAGTGAAGTTGGAATGAAATTTATGATATCATGAACAAATTATCAATAATAGCAATTCCAATTAATTTTTTTGAAGTGGTGGAATACCAATTTCTTAAGATCCTCATGTTTTTGAATTCTCTCTCCCCTTATATTCTCTAAAGAATATATTTTATTCAAGTTCCTTTTACACAAGATCACATTGTGGAAAACTTAGTATTCCTATCACCCTCTCTTAACCATCTAACTTTTTCTCTTTGTTTCATTAGAGAATGGTGATTTTCCAATAACTTAGTGTAGGTGTGTAAAGCTTTCCTTTCTCATTTCTTTAGGTTTATATCACTAGGACAGGTATTTAGCTCTTTATGTGTAACATCTCGTTACCCATGTTAAGGCTAGAATAGTATATTACGAGAAATTACTGAGAAATTAGAAAATTGCATATCATGCTTAAGTTAAATATGTCATGCACATTTTTGCACATTAATATGATTGTACATGCATTCATTGACATTTTCTGGGTATAATTGAGTTATTAATGCAATTAAAATGTGAATTGTGGTTTATTTGTGGTGAAAATTTATTTGGAGAGTATTACGATTATTTCAAAATTTTTGGTGAATTTTAGGAAATTTATGAAAAATTGGGGTATTTTGGACTAGGAAATATAACTAGTAAAATGGTGACATGTGGCAGTATTGAACAGTGACAAGTGTAAGACATGCAATATACCCACGTAGTTTAGTATTAAGCAAAAACATTTCTACAACTTGTGTATTCTTCACTTGAGTTGTTCTTCATTCACAACGAAAATACCAGGTTGTTTCTGTTGTCAAATTGTTATTTGATTCTTACATCAAAGTAAGGATTTCATTCTTTTGAGAGGGTGTCTGTTCTGTTTTTCACGTTGGTTTTCATTCACTGAAATATGAATTTGCTATAATTTAGCTAACTCAAGTAAGTTGAGTTTTAAGCTTTATGATATTTGAATGATGCTTGAATTGGTTATGATAAATGGAGTAAACTAAAAATGATACAAAAGTTCGTGAAAATTGATGAATATATATATACTCTATTCTAGTGTTTGTTTTTACTATTCACGTGTGAATTTGTGGAGTGTTTATAAATATGGATTTAAATAAGTTTAATGAATTTAAATGAAGATGTGGTGAGGTCGTGATATAGAGTTGATAAATTGATAAGTTGTTTTGATGAAATGAAAGAGTAGAAATGGAACAGAATGCATCAGATGAAAGTAGAAAGAGAAACAAAATGCAAAAAATGGAATTTGCATGTATGACGATCGGATTTTTGATGTTTAAGTGTGAACCTTGGATTTTTGAATTGTTTTGTGTTATTGAGCTAAAATGAAGGTAAAAGAATTGATGTAAGTGTCTTAAGTGTTAATTGAAGGAGATTGAAGTGAGAATAAAATTATGGAAAAATACAGTAGAGAGAGGAAGTAAATATGAAGTTTCGGATTTTTGATGTTTGAAGTGTAAGTTTGAATCTGACTTGTTTAGAGTTTGTATTGGATATAGAAATGCATAATAGATGATTTAGAAGTGATTAATCTGAAAAAAGATGAAAGAAAATGGAAGGAGAAGATGAAGAAGTTGTTTGGTGAAGAAGAGAAGAAAGCCCGATCGTGCTAAATCTAAAGAAGGTAGCAAATTACAATCATGCTTCTGCACGATCGCGACTTTGTTGATGATGTTGCCGATCACGATTGTGCAACTGCACAATCGCGACTTCCTTGTTTTCTGAAAACCTATTGTTTCTGAACATTTGTCATTCAATTTGCTATAACTTCTTCACCCGATGTCCAAATGACTTGATTTTTGAACCAATAGACTCATACAACATTTTTCTTCATCTCCACCAAAAATTATAACCATATGAAATGGATTGATTGTTGAATGTAAGATGAAAATGTTGAGGAGTACTGGAATATGATAACTGAGACGGCTTAAAGGTGTCTTCCTATAGTTGAGACCCTCCTAGGACACCTCGTGGGCAAAAAAAATACCTCTTAGTTTTTAATATCAAAAGATAAGAGATTCTGATTGATCAAATTCCTGAATAACAAGTGTAACTCTTCTTTAGTAAACCTAATCGGATTGCATTTAAAGTTGGTGCCATTTGGAAGGAATTGTTTGTTACAAAAAAAAAGCTTTTGACTTTGTTATGGCTTAGGGCTCCTTAATGAATCTTCAAATTATATTTCACATGAATAAAATTAAATGCTTATTTATACAAATTTACTAAACTTATCTTTATGAAAAATGTATTAAAAATGATATTTTACACCCTAACATCATCACATAATTATGATTAAAGGCCAAAGACAAAAGCACCCCTATACTTAAGAAAATTTTAGGGAAACCCTTTATCATTTCTGTTATTATGTTTTGGATCATTTTTAAATTTATAAAATAATCCTTAAATTTTTTAAAAATTGTAAAATAATAATTTAATACATTGTATAGTATAGTTTATAATTTTACATCTACTCTGTCTCAAAAAATTATAATAATATAAATTTAAAATAACAACAATTTATCTTTTATTAACATTATTCGTCATATATTTCAAGTATACATAATAATCATATTTAATATGTAAATATCATTTAATCATCATACAGATATAAAAATTAAGAATAATATGATATACAGATATTATAATAATTACAGCATATTTGATGTAATTATTATAATAAATAATAATTACATCAAATAAATTTTAAAATAAAATTTGATTAACAAACTTGCTCTAGGACTTCAAATTAATCAAGAGACTGATGATTTGATGAATAATTAATATGAGTTGACAACATATATAACAACCAAATTAGCAGATATTATTATTTGATAATTAAAATTGGTGCATGGATAAGGTTTAGAATATTTACAAAAGGATTTTGAGTTATTAAAATATTACGATGTTACATCAATAATGTTGTATATACAAATAAGTATTGATACTACATGTAAATGTAGATTAATATATAATCCTTATGTATAATTTCAGTATAAAATTTAATTTATTTTGAAAAAATTACATAAAATGAATGAATATTGATATGCATATATTAAATTTGATAAAAATGTAATAAGTAAAGTTTCAATTCTATATAAGGAAAATCTAATGTTTTAAAATTATACATAAATGATATATTGTTAAATTTTAGTTTAACGTGAGTATTCACTTATCCGAACTAACGGGGTGTTTGGTTGAGGGTAATAAGTATTCTATTACTCCTCTATTCCTACTTATTAAGTATTCTGTGTTTGGTTAAAATAAAACTTACAGAATAATCATTCCTAAGCATTATAATTCCTGGAGACAAGACAAAGAGGAGTGGACCAATTGATCCAACCTCCTCACTTAAGGCTCTCCCTTACAGGAGGTCTTGAGTTCGGATCACGCCAAAGGAGGGGAAATGGGATTTCTTCCTAATTGATGATCCTCTAGCTCCCTGGGTACAGCTCCTTGATCGGATCAATTACGGACGCCTTGCTTCCAGCGGCAGTGTGGGAATTGAAGCTACTAGGGAACCCGAGGGCTGCTGGGAACCTGATGCTGAGCAAGGAAGCCAGTGATCAATTAGCAGTCGACCAATCAAGTATGTGACGACTCCTTTTACGCAGAAGTGTAAAGGCTACGTAGGAACCTGAGGGATCTTGGGGTTCCAGATTTACCTCCTCTAGGATTCTTGGTGAAATACCTAAGTGGTTAATTATTTCGCATACTATCCAAAAATATTCTTCGCACAAGCAAAGCAAAAACTCACAAATGCAAAATAACAAAGACGTCGAAGTTTGGTAACGCAGTTCGGCACACCTTACCTATGTCTGTGGGGCCCTCACCCAGCTTAATCACTTTCACTGAGGTACAATAGTTTTACCCAAGGCTTTTGTAACATCCCGTTTCCATACAAAGGGTTAGAACCCTAAAAATTTGGTACATGTGTGATCAATCAGAGAAATTAGGAAAACGCATCTCATGCTCATGCATTACATAAGGTGCACATGCACATGAATAGTGAATCTTTGCACATAACAATAATTGTACATGCATTCATTAACATTCTGGGTATAATTGTTAATAAATGTGATTGTTATTGAGAATTGTGATTTGTTTGTATTGAAAATTGATTTGGAGAGTGTAATTGTTGATTTAGAATTTTTGGAGAATTTAGGGAAAATTTTTCTGAAAAATTCAGGGTAAATTCTGGACTAGAAAAAAATGTCAAGTGGTAAGACAATTGTTAATCGGTAGTAGAATTTACAGTCAAATGGCAATGAAAATTTAGATAAATGGCTTTAGGAATTATTGACAAGTGTCATTGAAAATTGGAAGACAATTGGAGTAAAAATAGGAGACAAATAAACTAGTTTTTATATGAGTCCACATGGGACCATAAGAAGGTGACAAGTGTCACTACCACTCACCACTCATCCAATCCACGTTATTCTTCACTTGGAAGACAACAAATTAGTTTGTCTTCATTTTTAGCTCTTGCTTTCTTCATTTTCGTGGCACCTTCTTCTTCTCTTGTTCTCCTTCATGAGTTTTTGTCTCCCCCACATTGAACCTTGCTTCATCATTCAATTTCTACTTCCATCTTATTGTTTCTTCAATTTGCCACAAGAAAAACCTATCCTTGCTTCCTTCAAGATGATGAACAAGTGATGCTTGGGAGCTAGGGTTGAGTGAGATTATGAAGATTTGGGAGCTAAATCAAGTAAGTATCT
>JAOSBM010000004.1:12191395-12205211 GCA_027568955.1 Erythroxylum tenue
TCACATGGCAAGCAGAACCTGTTGGAGTTGATGTGAAACAAGGCCAGATCTGGAAGCAACCCGAGCTCCTCCGGCAACTACCCGGCATCTGAGAAGAGAGAAACGTCCGATGGAGGCATCTGAGAAGAGAGACGAGAGAAAGGTGCGGTGGAGGCTTTCGGAGAAGAGAGAAGGAGGAGAGGAGTCGAAGACGATTTTAGGACATTTAGGTTTGCATCCGGTTATCAACTAACCGGTTATTGGATAAACCGGCCGGTTCTCTGATAAACTGGACGGTTTTGATATTAAACGGTTATTATTAAAAACCGAACCGGACACCTGACCGGTTCAAACCATTTCCG
Source organism: Erythroxylum tenue (assembly GCA_027568955.1). Taxonomy (NCBI): domain Eukaryota; kingdom Viridiplantae; phylum Streptophyta; class Magnoliopsida; order Malpighiales; family Erythroxylaceae; genus Erythroxylum; species Erythroxylum tenue. Next base: position 12,191,737 of record JAOSBM010000004.1, read on the forward strand.
GTCGGACCGGCCGGTCCGGTCCGGTTTTAACATCATTGATAAAAACAAAAACTTATTTAATCATTAATGTTAATATAGTTAATATAGTCCTCTCTTCTCCTCTCTCCAAGCAGTATACCTTGGCAATCCCACGCTACTATCTCCGTGTGAAAATCTGAACCAAAACAGTTTTTGGGTATCAAGAGAAGCGTCAGCTTTTCTCAAGCTTGACATTGGATCCATTGTTTACCAGGTCACAGAATAAGCCCATACGTTTCACTTCCATAGGAGCTGCAGAAGAGCATGTGAAGCCATGTTTTTGCACAGAAGAAGTTGAGAACCAAAATTCACCACAAAATCAGGCGACGAACTCACTTGACACTTAAAACCCACTGCTTTTGGAATAATGCTTGGGCTTTCGTACGGAGAAATTTTCCTGTTGCTCGGAGCTACGGCTACGCTAATCGGTAGGTAACTTTTCATGTTTAATTTCCTCCAAATTGGAAGTGGATTTAGTTTTACGGTTTTCTAAGTTGAATTTTGATTAGGGCCCAAGGATCTTCCAATTGTGGCGAGAACAGCTGGGAGGCTAGCTGGTCGAGCCATTGGTTACGTGCAACTGGCTCGTGGTCAGTTCGATAACGTTATGCAACAAACTCAAGCTCGTCAGGTGCATATCTACGCCTTCTTTTTTCGTTTTTTCTCTACCGCATTATTTTGCTGGAGTACTGTGTGCCTTTCCTGTTTGTTTACGTTATAACTTCTGAGGCTTCAGTTGTACATCAAGACATTGAAACATTTTGTGTACGCAATGTTTTTTGCTGTTAAATTATTTGGTTCAGTTTTTCTACACCTGAACTTTTATCATCAGGCAGCCTACAAAGTATATCAGTTTGAGATTGAGATTGTTGGGTTTTCTTCTTGTTATTCACCCACTCAAATATACGCACTTTGTACCTTAGGTTCACAAGGAACTTCAAGATACAATGGCTCAACTTGAAGCTATTCGACACGAAATCCGAAGCATTTCTGTCTTGAATCCTGGTCCTATGACGCGAAGGCTAGTGGATAATCTCCACAATACACCCCCTTCCAATGGTATTCTTCAGTATCTTGTTCTTGCAAGTTGTTTCTAGAGGGTAGTTTCTTCCAGTTAGGACTTGCTAATCTTTGTTGCCTTTGATACAAGACAGATGACAATGCACCTGAAACTCCAGATTCAGAGACTGCTTCCCAAGTTACTGGTTCTAGAATTTCTGCTGAGCAAGCAAATGCACAGAGCGTTTCAACAACTACCATATTCAAGGTTTCAATTGGAAACATTCTGGCTCTTGTACTTCCTTTTTTAACTCATTAATGTCTTTGTAATGTGCAGCCTGTTAGTGTTAAATTTCCCTTCAGTCAAGCTTTGTTGTAATCCTAGGGTTCCAGTTCAAAAGCCTCAGATACATCTTGTATACACAGCCAAGCAACTGCATTTGCAAGGTTGTCTGAATCCTTGGCCTTGAAGAATGCGTCATCGCAGATTGGTCCAAACGCAGAAATACTGATTGAAGATCCCAGTCTTGCTGATGTTTTGCCTGTGTCTGCTGAAAGTGCTGGTTTATTACCAAAGTACAAGGGTATTGCTCTTTTCTCCCTTTTCATGTAATTATGATCCTTTTTGCCTCCATTGTGTTCACTTTATAGCACACTTAAGTGGGATATCACTATTATTACTCTAGTATACCTATTCTAACATGGATTAAAAAAGTTTCACATAGTAGTGTGGTTGATGTTACCACGTCAGAATTTATAGTTCTTTATCGTACTGTAATTTTTCCTATCTGCATATATTTGGAGATATCAATGTGATGATCCTCCAGATTCGCTACATCCAGCTCTAGAAAGCTAACTACTACCTTAAAAAAATAATTGGTTAATCCTTGTCTGATTTTACACTCTCTTCAAGCTTAAACTCAGGTAGCCAATGTTCTCTTCCTCAAGTAGTGACAATAAACACCGATGTAACCTATAGACTTATTATTGAAGTAAGAAGTTGCAGATGTTAGGTAGTTTTACCACAATTTTTTTGGTGCAGTACTTGCAACCCATAAATTTTCTTTTTATATTAATTCGATATCAACATGGTCGATTTTGAGTTACTTATTGTTAGATTTTTCATGAAAATTTCTTTGTTCATGTGAAATTCATTTGTTCTTTTCTCATCATAATTCCTGCAGAAGTAATGTAGATTTCACTTCTTGATTTACAATACACCTTCGAGGTTTTTCTGTTTTCTTATTTTGTGCTTCCTTTAAGTACTGTCAAACTGTTGGTACATCATAAATGTCTCTTTATCGAATCACTTTTTAAAAACTGGATTATTGCATGATCAGTTGCGTTTTATTATTGATTATTGATGTTTTTGACATTTATGTCAGTAATTCTTTTGTTGAACTAGTTCATGAAAGTTTCACCTTTTGAATACATAATATTTTTATGCTAAGAAAAGTCTATGGTTCATCTGTCAGATGATGTGAAAGGATCTGATATAGTGTTAGAGGCTATCCTGGAGGCTGAGGTCGCTCACAATGCGAAAGACTTTTTTGCCCAAATCCCAGAATCAAATAAAATATGAATGAAGGTAATTTGTGTTCTATGTTATTCATCATTTTGTTTGTGCATAAAAGGAACATTTGCATGTGATTCTTTGGAAGAAGATTTTGTGCAACCGCAGAATCAAATAAATTGTGAATGAAAGTAATTTCTAGTTTGTGTTATTCACCATTTTCTTTGTGCATAAAAGGAACATTTGCATATGATATATTGGAATATGCTTTAGTACATTTTCTATGCTGAAGTGAAATTGATAATTCGAATTATTTTCAATAGACTTGAGAGATAATGGCTTCTTATCTGTAGGTGAGCAGTTGCTTTTAATTTCAGCATTTTATTATAAGGCAGATGGTTGCCTGTAGGACATGAGTTTCGGTGTAGAAATCTGCTTGAGGGCGAGCATGGTCCACTAGATTTGATGTTTTGTAAGTTATCGGAAATTGTATCAGAGAGTTGATGATGACAGTTTGGCTGGTGTGTGTTTAATGTTTTCTCTTTATTACAGGTACCCCCAGTTTAAGCCATTACCTCACAATGTGGTGTGCATTGGGAACCGACAGGCTTCCATTTAAGATGGGTGCTAATGAAATTTTCGGTATTTCCTATACCCATTAGGAAGGTTATGCGCTGATACAAAGAAACTGTTGGATCAGTTCCAGTGTTCTGTCCTTTTTGCTGTGAAGAACAGGAGATGTACTTTCAGAGGAACTTCGATTGGACTCCATAAGATCATAGCTGTTTGTGACGGTTGCTGAAGGAAAGCAGTGAAATTTAAACTCATTTACTCTTTCCTTTTCACTTTTATTTTATTTGATGCAAGTTTCAATTTCCAATTCCTTTTTGCTTTAAAAAGAATAAGAATTTTGTGGATCTATAAAGTAGATTCTTGAGAGAATTATCTTGTCAAGATATAAATTGTGTTGTAAATAGAATAAATTGTTCCTCCAAAAGGTCGTAGAGTTAGTTTAACGAGATCCCATTGTCGTTAAATTTGCTCCACGACCATCCCATTGCTGTTAAATTAGTTCCACGACTTTTTTTGAGGAGCAGTTTATTTCATTTATAACATAATTTATATCATGAAAAGATAATTCTCCGAGACCTTATGTGTCTGTAAACATATATTGAGGAGAGGTTGGCCGTTACATTGGGTGGGTATTTGATAGTTTAGATACTAAAAAAGCAGAACACAGACCTCGGGGGGAGGAAACCCAAAAACGTTTTATTTTCCTTTTATCTTTATAGATGAGGAAAACTGAGCTAAGGGAATCGTTTGGTTGCTAAGAATAAAGATGTGAAAATGGGTAAGCAACTAACTTCCATTTTTCAATTTTTGCATATTTGGTAGTTATTAATGGATAAGGATTGACATATTTATTTTAAGTAATCTTGATTTTTTTCCCTAACCTAAATCAGAATTTATGTGTATGATAGAAACTTTTTTTCCTTTTTTTGTGTGTTTCTTCTCATGATTGTTTTATTTAATTTATATAATAATTTATTTATTTTATTTCAATAATTTTATATCGTAAAATAACTTCATTATGATTTTTTAATTTTATTATTATAAAAAATAATACACAATTATTTAAAAATTAATAATTCATTAAATCATTTTTAACTATTTATTTATTAAAAACAAAAATTTTTATTAATAATATAAAATGGTTTAATTAATTATTTACAAATTCACTCACATAATCATCAATCCTAAGTAAAAAATTATTATTATCAATCTTAATAATAATATAACCATTAAATTCAATAATATCATTTTTAAGCTTGCATATAAAATACGTATAATTAATAATTTTATTCTTATTTCAAATTTCTCTTTCTAGAATGAAAAATCCTTTTGTTTATTTTATTTTATTTTTTAAACAAGAGAAGAAAACTTCATTAATAATCATTGTGATTCCATTAATAATACTCATTTTAGTTTTTGACAAGCCGACAGAGTTTTTTAACTGTGGCATTATATGACGGCGTATTGTAACAGTGTAAGGAATTTAACATAACATTGAAAAGAATGGAAGAAGGGCGGTCATGTAAATAAGGTGAAAAGGAGGGCTTTCAAGAAAAAAGAAGGACATTTTAAGGGAGGGTAGAGGAGGAGGCTTGTCGTTCTCGTTCGGTGCTGTGTTTTGGAAAGCAACTAAGCAAATGCCAGAAACGATAGGAACTGACTTTGAGTAGCTAATAATAATAAAAATTCAGATTTTTAGAGTGCATGTAATAATAGTAGAGTTAAGAGCAGGGAGTATGGGGAGTAGATGCTCTTTTTGAATCCCAATTCACTCAACTTGTTCTTCTTCTTCAACTCCACTCCTTCATGGCCAACAACCCCTCCGACCCTCCCACCGATGATTTCCTCCAGGAAATCCTCGGCCTTCCGAGCTTTCCCTCTTCCGACGCCGCTTTGCCTTCTCCGGCTCAGGCCTCTATGATGCTTCAGCTCAGCTCTGGTGACCCCTCCGCCTCCCACCTCTCCTCCCTCTCCGCCCCCGGATTTCATGGCTTTCCTTTAGGTCTGAGCTTGGAGCAGGGCAAGGATGCTTTTATAAAATCCGAGGAAGCTTCCGGATACGGGAAACGGTTTCGCGATGATGTTGTTGATGGAAGAGGTGCTGCTACTGTCAAAAATGTGAGTCAATTTTTTTTTATTGTGTATGTTTGTATGTGCGTGTCTGTTACATGTTTGGTTGCTGGGAAAGCCAAGGAAATATTGAATAAAAATACTTTGGTGGAGTACTTCTTTAGTAGTCTGACTAAAACATAAGCTGGATTTATTACTAGTGGTATTCATTTGATTCTTTTCTCAATTTTATGGGTTTTCCACATAGTTTTCAGCATTCCTTCGGTATTTTTTTTTATATACTTCATACTTTTGGAGATTGGATGTTCTTATTTTGAACTTTTGAGTCTGTGTTCATCCTTATGGTTTCTTGTTGCCTCTCCATGGTTGATCACAGAGGATAGTTTTTGGAGGAATTTCAGTTTTTCCAAGCCTTATTATAGTTGAAGAATAGGAGAGATATGAGTTTCATACAGAAATGTTAAATTGGCACTGATTAGGATTTTATGTTTTGAGATTCCAAGATTTGTTCTTGACATAGAAAAAGTTACAAGCAGGCTCTCGTCGGCTAGTTGAGTAATTGAGAAGCAGGACACCTATGTTCATATGCGAATGCTGATGTAGTAAATTTTCGTTTAAGGTTGACATGATTTTTCTGTGGTTCCTGTCTTGTTGGTTGGCACGTGTCCTTGAAGTGATATCTGAAGTTGAAGTTCTTGTGGAAACGGCAGTTGTAGCCTGTGTTAGCAAATTGTCTAAATTCTGTTGATTTGACATCAATGATGAACGTGGCAACGGGGAAATAGAAGTTAAAAATTCAAATTCTCGATTTAGCTATGATAGGTCAATATGTGTATTTTGTTTTCATATTAATTTGGAATACTAGGCAAATTTTGGTGCACTGCCTTAAAAGATGGAAAATATGTAGAAGGTGAATTGAGAAATGAAGAAACTGAGATCATAAGCCCTTAAGGGGATAGATATCTTGTTTCCTTAGAATTAATAAGGTTAAATGCCTTCACCTTTGAATATTCATTAATAAGGTTAAATGCCTTCACCTTTGAATATTCATGCCGTAGGATTGCTCCAAAGAAGTATTTGATTTTGTGAACCACCTTGTTTATCAAGCTTAGACTTTTACAATTCATGCGTTTCACACAAGAGCTCTAGTCTAATGTTTTTTTCAGTTATATGGTGCTTTGAATGTTTGTGCATGCTGGCTCAACTGTTAAACTAGCCTAAAATGTCTGAGTATAGCAATAAATGTGTTTGTGCTTATGTATAGCCGTTTGAAGGTCTAGCTGTTTGAAGTTCTCCTTCTAGTGATCAAATTGATGTGCCAATGGAATTCATGGGACGTTAATAAACCAGGATAATGTTGTTATGGTATAGAGGGATCCGACATTAATCCTATTGTCTTGGAATTGTTGGCATAGCAAGAAATTAAAAATAGAAGATGCTACCTTTTCTTTGGACAGCTAACAATCTGCCAAGTCAGTTATTAATGTTTTTCTATTCTTCGGCATCATGTTGCTGTGGTTGGGTTGTGCAACTTGGAAGATGTAGTGTTGTTTGCCCATCATCCATCTTTCTTTTGTAACTTTTCTCATCATTGATTATGCCTTCATCTTTCTGCAGGTTTTTCACGTTCAACCAATGCCCGCAACTTTTGCCACTTGTCCACATCCACCAGCAATGCGTCCAAGGGTACGGGCTAGAAGAGGACAGGCCACAGATCCACACAGCATTGCTGAAAGGGTACGTGTAATGTAGCATGCTCTCAAAATCGACCATGAAAAATATGCATTATTACCAAGAGTCTGTCATGGTTTGTATTTTCTTTACACAAGACAAAGAATGAGATCATGGATGGAGATACACATATCTAGGATAATGTGAAAGAGAAAGGTTCACTGAGAGTCTTGGAAATTCTTTTTTATCGTAAATAGAACTCTATTTTGTCAGTCAGTTGTCAAACGATTGCCAAATGGACTTAAAGTTGTGTGTATTGACAAGTGATACATGCAAGTGTGGTTCACAATTCTGGAAACGGACCATCAACCAAATATGACAAGGATCTGTCTTTCAACCCTTTGTTATGTGATGTTTGAGGTGAATCATCTTCAGCATGGAAAGTTTGGAATGTCAACACAATGCTTTTGAAGTTGCAGATAGTAAACGAAGAAAATGTTTGATCTATTTCTTGCATTACAGCCAACATATCATATTTGGCATTAGTTTCTACTTCTCTTAATTTAATTCTTCCCTATAGTAAGTGCACACTTGCTCTTATATTTTTACCTTTTGTCACAGTTGCGCAGGGAGCGCATAGCAGAAAGAATCAGAGCATTGCAGGAGCTGGTTCCTACTGTCAATAAGGTCAGGTTTCCCTTATGGTCGATTAAACTTTTCCAAGGATTTATTCGTTTTTTGTATTGCACATATAAACTTTCTTAATTTGATATTCGGCTCCTATCCTGGGAAGAAAAGGAAAGTTTATAGTGGAGATTTTAAAATGATGATGGATTTCCTTTGTTCTAAGTTGATATTGATTCCCTTTCGGAGTCATGATTTTCCAAATTTCCATGATTTTACGATAGTTGAGGCAGCACCAACCCTGTAAACTTGCTCCCTGTAGCTTCGGTGCAAAATAAGGAAAACAAAAACATAATTAATGCAAAAGATGGTTTTGGTATTCAAGTGTGCATGAGGCATGAAATGTTAAATTTTGACATGCAATGTTTTAACTAAACATTCTTCTTGTTGTGAAGTAGGTATGGCTTACTGTCTTAGCTTGAGTTAAGCTTATATCTACCTGTAAAAACTGGACTGTTTTCAGAATATTCATATGAGCTACTCTACAGATCTTTTTAAATCCTCTAGTTCCTCTTCCATGGTTGAACAGGGAGGTCATAATAGTCCCATAGATAATCGCACATTTCTGGTGCAGAGTTTTCAGGAAATATATGTTCATATGTGAAAAACCTATTGATATTAGTTATGATTACTGTCTTAGCATGTCTTGGAAAATTATCTTTTGTCAGCTGTATTGCAAAATTTGATTTTAAGAATGCAATTAAGAACCATTTATTCTTGTACTTGTCTTTATCCTGGCAATCAAATTATCTTATTGATGAGGGTAAATATCATTTCACTTTTACTCTGTGGCTAAATTTGATTAGTTTTTGGAGAACGACTAGTTTTAAACATGAGAAGTTCATAATTCATGCCAAAACTTGTGTCTTGTTATGGATGCCTTAACTAATTGCCTCTGCTATGTGATGGCAAATGCATGAACATTGCTTCAAGACCTTGATATGTGAAATTTGTTTTGGTTTGAACAAATTGTATTGCATCTTTTTGGAACAGTTAAAAGAGGCTAATAGAATTATCAGATTTTTGTTGTTGCATTGACAATGACTCTTTGAGTAACTTCCTCTTTTAAATCTATCTGGTTTGGCACCAACTATGGTCTAGGTTAAGTGCATTTGGTACGTAGAAATTGACATGTTTTATAAGTTATTTGGTAACTGTGGATCCACCTGTGTCCCGAGTAGTGAACATTGACTAAACCAGTATTAATAATGATGATGACCATGGCAGTAATACCTCATAACTGATTTAAGCTAGGGAATATGTAACCTTTGGTTATTATTTTGTGACTTAATTTTACTGTTGGAGGGTAACGGGTTCACTGTTCTAGGAGGATGTCCCTATTATGAGTGATATGTGGATGATTTTTTTCCTGAGGGATGTACATGCCAAATGGAATGTCTACTTCTTTCAGCCTAAGTATTGACCTATGTTTTCTACCTTTGGCAAGACTGACCGAGCGGCCATGCTTGATGAAATTGTGGATTATGTGAAGTTTCTGAGGCTCCAAGTAAAGGTATTAAGATAAATCCTATTATGTTTTTGTTTGGGAAGAATCTGCAATTCAGTGGAATCACTTAGCTTCTCCCATGGCCATGGGTGATGCATAGTGTCTATTTCATGGCCATTGACTAACTTTATGAAGTATAAATTATCTTGTTTGATCTTTATTTGCTACTTTATGCTGAAGCACAGTCAGCTTTCAAATAGCTGCCAAACCTATGGATGGTGTTGATAGGAGTCTATTTTTTTTCAATCCTAGATGACCTTCATGCCAAAATATGGCTGTGACCTGTCACCAATTATGAATTTCTTTAACTTAATATTCTTGGTGTTGCTTTCATCTCAATGATACCAGCTCGCCTTGGAGGTCAGAGTCGATATACTGAACTCTTCAGCCATTCAGTCTTTAGATAATTGGGCAAGCATCGGCAGAAAGAAATGATGAACTGGGTTCAACCCTTTTTATAGATTTAGATGCTGTACTTATGTGATAAACGAGCTTGCATTTGGAAATGCAGTGTCCACAAAAAAATGCTTTTATCATTGTGTATCAGGTTCTTTTATTCAACATGTTGCTATGATCTCGGAACAGGTATTAAGCATGAGTAGACTGGGCGGAGCTGGTGCTGTTGCACCTCTTGTAACAGACATTCCCCTCTCATCAGTTGAAGTAGGTTTTTCATCAATAATAAATTCACTGAGATTGCCTTTGAATTGTTAGCTAAGCTTTGTACCTTCGATCATAGGATGAAACTGGGGAAGGTGGAGGAAACCAGCCAGCCTGGGACAAGTGGTCAAGCGATGGTACGGAGCGACAGGTAGCAAAGCTCATGGAAGAAAATGTTGGCGCAGCCATGCAGTTTCTTCAATCAAAGGCTCTATGCATCATGCCGATTTCATTAGCCACTGCAATTTACCATACACAACCAACAGATACCTCTACTGTTGTGAAACCAGAAACCAATCACCCTTCATAGACTCCAATAAGAAAGAAGGTTAAGCATCCATCACATGGTATCCTTCCAAAAAAGATCACCAATCTGCATTTGGGCGCCACGAGTTATTAGTCATGTTCCAACTCCCCACAAATAGCTGTTGGCGTAGGTTCCAAAATTGCAATCAAAGTCAGATGCCAGAGTAGTTGCGCCTGCCTTTCCCTTTCCAGCTTTTAGTTTTTCTTTTTTGTTTTTAAATTCTCATTACAGGGTTTTGATGTCAATGCCTGAAAGGCTAAAAGAACGCATTAGGGCCTTTGATGTCTTGCCAAGTTAGGATTGCGGAAGTATTGTCAAAGCTACCACTTGGATGTGCTTCCCTCCTTTTGGTACCGGTGATGGGAGGTAGTGGAAAATGATGGTAAAACACTTTTTTTAGTGGGGGCCTAATTTTTTGGTAGTGGCGTGTGGGACATTTTAAAAGTGTTATGTAGACTGGTACATATTAAATATCCTTGAATATAGTAATTATCCTTGAATATGGTAATTAAGGGGAAACGCAAGGAATGCAAAAGAGATTATAATTAATCTCTTTTGCATTATAATTGGTATCTTTCACAGTTGATTTAACGTGAAAACCGAAAGAAATTTGATTAGCGGTAAGAGGGGAAAAATGTGATGGATGGCTGTGTTTTCTTCCAATGAGGTGTGACGATGAAATGTAATCCCGAGCGAGCGAGCCCTTGAAACAACGCGCTAGGGGATGAGTTGTGACACAACGAGGACGTTGGGTCTGATTCTGATCTCCAACAAAGCCTCCGTTTGGTCTAATAACGTAATGATGGGCTATTTGATATTATTCCGTTCAGCAACCCCAACTTTAGCGTCTGACCTCGTGGCTCTGTCTGTCCGTCCACTACCGACTTTTGTCATGTGTGCTCGTAGTCAACAACTCAACATCCTCCATTTCAGTCGGTCAATCCCAAATGCGTACATATTACATATCAACTGGACGCATCAACGAGAAAACGACATTAAAATAAAATTTGATATTATTTGGAAAAAAAAAAATCTATAAACTGGTGTTTAGCGAAGACCCATATTATAATGTTAAGAGTTTTGTACTATATCGACTGACAAATAGTACCAAAAAGTTGGTCGGTACTAATTGGTATGATATTAGCGTGTTCTGACTATTGATTAGTGCCGTAAACTTAAAAAAATGGAAGAACTTTTTGCCTAATTACCCAGAAGAAAAGTATGAAAAAGAGTTCTTTGGTCACAAGTAATAAATAAAGACAAGAGAGAGAAAACGAATCGTTAGTTTGTGAAGTTCGTTAAAAAGAAATAAATGGTAAATGGTAAATTTTTTTAAAAAAAGTAACGATGGGTAAGGTTGGCCCACCCTACCTGTGATCCATCTTGCCACCGGCGGAGTCACAGGTCGGCCAGCTCTAGCTAATCGAGTCATAGACCGATCCACAAGTCACCCAGTCGCTCCTGTTTCAGCCCATTGACATCTCTAAATGGAAGGCAACAGAGAGAGCAAAATCATAACAAAGAAATATGGTATGTTATATCAGTAAAATATGCTCTTTTATATCAGTAACAACAATAAAAGAATAAATATATTTGCAATAAATTGAAAATTTAAATATTTGATTGATATAGTTTATAATTGTATCTAGTATTATAAAATTAAATACAGTTCTAGATTTAAATTATAATTTATCCAATAATATATAATGACTTAATCCAAATTTATTTTAAATGAGTTTTGATCCAAAATTATTTTGAATGAGTACTAAACATACAATAAAATTTGATCATTAGTTTAAATGTACCAAAAATAGTGTACCTATGATTAGAGTTTTTCAAAATTATATTAGGTAATATTGAATGTTAAACTTGTTAACCCAAAATTAATGGATTTTCATAGAACATAGCAATATAAAGCGATCAAATATGATTGATGCTACTAATCAATTAGGTTAATAAAGTTTATACAAAAAGGTTAAGGTAATTTCTTTGCTTTTTCTTCAAATTTGAAATTATATTGACTAAACATTTATAAATTAACCAACTTATTAACTCCCATAAGTTAAGTCACAAAATTGAATAATTTGGATTTTAATAAATAATTTGAATAATTAGCGTTACATCTTAAGTCCAATTCAACCTATTGAGTATATAAGAAACTTTTATCCAATAATGAAGCCCAAATCGTTAAACTCCAATATTAATAGTTAATAATATATCTGTCAAAAATTATTCTTTTTATTTGATGTTTTGAAGTATTTATTATTTATTATATGATGAAATTGTATTATTTTAAATATTTTGTATGTGAAAAATAATATTAATAAAAATAAATAAATTATTACTATTTTAATTGTATATTATTGTAATTTTAAGACCGTTGATGCGAAATTATAAATTAAATAATACAATATATTTAAGGACTATTTTGCAATTTAAAAAATCAAGGAAAATTTTATAAATTTAAATATTGCTCAAAATTGTATTCGATATTGACCAGTACGAATATAGTACTGTACTAGAACCAAATCCGATATCGGTACCTGTACCGATACGATATCTATAACATTGATTATAAAAGTACTTAATCTGTACAAGTAAAAGAGTTTTCGCATTGGTTCGTTAAATTGGGAGCGTTCCATGAGAATTGTCAATTAATTATTGACTATTCATATATTTAAATAGTTAGACTACCACAACAATAACCACCACCCTGTAAAAATCTCACTGGAAGTATAGTCTAAGAAGGTCTTCTACTATGCAACCTTACTCCTAATTAGTAGAGAGACTGTTTCTGATAGACTCATATGATTGAAGAAAAAAACATACATATACATATTAAACTATTAAAATAACATAATTAACAATAAAAATAAATATAAACCTAATAGATGATAATAAAAATAGACCTAACATATATTCAATAGTTAGACTAATGATAGTAATTATGATTGATTGAAAAGTAAAATAAATAAATTTAAAAGACAGAACAAAATAATGATAAAAAATCAATCTATAAATAAGTTAGATTTATGTAAAGATTTATATAAATAAGAAATTCTTAAGTTATAATTGTATTCTCTTTTTAAACATAAAATTTTTGTCCCTAGATTAGTCAATTGAAATCGATTTCAATTTAAGATAATTTAATAATGAAACATTCACGTTGTGAACTCTTGATATGTTTTACTCTAATATAGAAAGATCTTGCAATACTCTGTCAAATAAATCACGTTTAACTCTCTTTATCCATGTTGTGATCTAGTTACACATCTTATCTCCTAAATCTTGATACATGAATCAAATAATTAAACCTTCTACTTTCACTCTGTCAATTCAACTTGGTCGGGTCGGTCGTATAGGGCTCGAGCCCAGTCAAAATATCCTAGGGGCCGTTCGGTCCATCTTTCAAAGATCAGTCTCATACCCAATGGCTGTGACAAACCCAGGCCCGATCCATGTTCCCCTTAGCC
>JAOSBM010000004.1:12258860-12271616 GCA_027568955.1 Erythroxylum tenue
ATCTAGAGATCGTATCCTAGGTTGTTAGGTGGTTAGGTTTAATTAATGATCGTATCTTGATTAGACAAAACCTAAGGAAAAACTCGGGTTAATTTTTAACCCACGATTAATACTTGCTAGGAGAGGTTTAAGAATAAAAAATTAATAAAATATGCTTAATTAGGGTTTAGGCCGAGATTGAACCGAAGAACCGGGTCCCTACCAAATTCCCCGTTTTTAATCATTTTTGCATGTTTTCTTTAATTTATTTTTATTATTTATTTTTATTTTATTTTCTTATTCCAAAAAAATCCAAAACCCCTCCTATTAAGTGTAAACACCGGTTAATTTCATTTCACAAACTTTACACACACTCTCTATGGGATCGACCTAGACTTGCCACTGCTGCAGTAGTAATCTAGTTAATTTATTTTGACTAGCATTACGACGTGCGGTCAATCCCTTGTAATGAGATCTTGGTAGCTCTTGTATATCTTTTACCTATTGACTATTGTAGTTAGCTTGAGTGGTAATTACGTTTTACTCGTATCATTATTATGATTATGATTATGATTATGATTATGATTATTATTGTTAGTATTATTATTAGAATATTTAGAATATTTAGTATTCTCTTTAGTGGTATTAATATCATTATGTTTAAGATTATTAGTGTTACTATGATTTTTACTTTTAATAATATTTTTTATTTTCTTTTATCTCTTTTATTTCTTTCAATATTATATATTATATATTATCATTTATTTATTTATTTTCTCTATATATTTTTATTTTTATTTTTATTCTTCCTTATTTTCTTTTCTAATCTTATGGTTCTTTATTTATATTTTATTTATATTCTTTTTTAGTTTTTTATTTTTATTTTCATTCATATATGTAGGTCATTTGGAAACAGTCTCTCTACTAGTTAAGGGTAAGGCTACGTATTATTAGACCTCCCCAAACTCTGTGTATAACGGGATTTATAATGAGTGTTGTTGTTGTTTATTTATTTTATATGTTATTCTCACGTATATTATTGTTGAATATATATGTTAGAATGGACTAACATTTGGTATTAGAGCATTTTAACCTTTGCTTTATTGGAGTTTTTGGAGAATTTCAATTTTTGAAAATTTTTTCATATTAAAAATTTTTCAATTGAGAGTTGTTTTTGGACTTTTTCCTTTCGATTAAAGGTAGAACTCTTCTATTGAGTGTTTTGGAAGTGTTTCTATATTTGAATATCAAAATTTGTGGTGTTTTCTAGTTTGGTTTTGTTGAGTATCCAACAGGCCACAAATTGGGTTAGTTTGACCCGGCTGGAGGTTGAAGAAGACCTCTTACTAAACGACATCGTTTTGGTTGTTTACTGAAGACAAATATTGTTGCGTCTTTTTGTTGTCATATTATTAATAGAGTTGCAATGGGCCAAGATGGGGTTGATCGACCTGTGGCCTGGCCCCAGCCCAATGGACCACTAGCTGGACTTTAATATTTTTTAAAAAATAAAAAACGACATCATTTTTGTCAAAATGACAACATTTTGTACTTTTCTGTTAGGCCATAGGCTAGGTAGGGCCGGAACAGCATCAATTAGAGCCCAACCCTTGGCCCGATTAGGCCAACCTATCTCGTACCATAGCCCAGTCAATCCAAGCTGAGTCGGGTGGGCTGGACCAGATTTTCCATCCTTAGTTATTAAACCAAATATTTTGCATTTTATGACTTGTTTTACTAAAAACATCAGATGGTGTGGCTGGACCTCGAACCTATGCCCTCATGGGGGCTTATGGTGAGCCTCAGGCATGTTGAAATTATATTTCTATAAATGTTCGACATGAAGCATATTATCACATGAATTTTATGGTTATATTTTACATTATGAATAGAATTTTATTGAAATTTTTTTTTGATTAATTATTAAGTTTGAGCCACAACAACCCTAATTATATAAATTATATATTTATAATCACATAAAGTGTAGAGAATTTTTATTGTAGTTAATTATTTTAGTATAATAAATTTTATCCCAAAGGAATTTTTATTATATTTAAATAATTAATTATGATGAGATATAAAATTATTTTTCTAATTTACCCATAGGTATTAAAAATTGGTATATGATTTGATAGTTTTATTATAAAGTTTAGCATAAATGTGTTTGAATTAAAAATTTAGCCCACAGGCAATTTTTATATCATTTGATTTATGTCTTTTAATATATGTTTTACATTGGTAATACATATATATAGTTTGTTAGCCTCAATTTATTGACAAGTAGCATGGATGTTTAAATTATGCAGCTATTCAAGTTGTTTGTTTCTCTAATACAAGTTGTGAAATTCCTGAATTAAGGGGTGAAAACTATAAAACTTGGAAGGAGAGAATTCTTCTTTATCTGGGGCGGATTGACATTAATTGTGCTATCCAGAAGGACGAATAACCTAAGTTAACGAAGGCTAGCACTATAGCTGAAATTGCTCTTTATGAATGATGGGAGCAATCTAATCACCTAAGTGTGATGTTTATTAAAACCAAAATTTATGTTAGCATTTGTGGTTTTGTACAATAACATGGTAATGTCCATGCTTTACTGAAGGTTGTTGATGAGTAATTTGGAACTTCAGACGAAGACACTTGTAAGCAACCTAATTATGAAGTTTTCATCTACAAGGCTCACCAGTATCTGAGGTGGGAGTGAGCACATTATGAAGATGGGGGATATTGCGACTTAGTTAAAGAAACTAGAGGTTGAGATGTTTGATTCTTTCCTCGTGCATTACATTTTGAAAACCCTTCCACTCTATACGGACCCTTTAAAATCTCTTATAATACATATAAGGATAAGTGGTCAATAAATGAATTAATGACAATGTGTGCTCAAGAGGAAAGGAGATTGTCGATGGAACAAGGAGAGAGTTCGCATAGTACACTTCTGGTTGTTTAAGGAAAGAAGAAAAATCAAACCAACTCAAAGAGAAAAGGTCAAATACCTACCTAAGCAAACATTGAGAAGGAATCCAAGTGCTTTTTTTGCAAGAAAAAAGTACACATGAAGAAGTATTGTGTCAAACATAAGGGATGACTTGAAAAGAAAAGGAATCTAATCTCACTAGTTTGGTTTGAATCTAATATGGCTTAAGTTTGTCATGATTCTGGTTATACAATTCATATTACAAATGTGTTGCAGGATTTGCAAAACCCAAAGAAGCTAGTGGGAAGTGAGAAGTACATCTTATCCACAACAAGATACATTCACATGTGGAGGCTGTTGGGGATTGCAATTTGATTTTATGTACTGGTTTTATTTTAAAAATAAAAAGGACATTTTATATTCCCAATTTCTCTAGGAAATTGATTTTAGTTTCAAGACTTGTACAATTTGGATATTCTTTTCATTTTTTTAACAAATCATTAAAGTTAAATTTTAATTGTAAATTTGTTGTGAATGGTACATAATTTGATGGTCTTTTCTGATTTAATTTATAAGATAATACTTGTTATAATGCAACACATATTCATGCTAGAATAAAATGTTGTGTCAAGAATTAAAATTCTTCTATATTATGGCATCAGAGATTAGGAAATATCTCTATAAAAAAGGATTAAAAGATTGGTGACTGATAGAGTCCTTAGTACTTTGGATTTTGCTGATTTTGATACTTGTGTGGATTGCATAAAGTGAAAGCAGACCAACAAATCAATTAAAGGTGCCAAAAAAGTTTAGATATATTAGAAATCATACATACGGATAATTGTAGTCCATATATGGAATCATATGGTTAGAAATATTTCATCTCATTTATAAATATTATTCACGATATATGTATCTCTACTTGCATTATAAAAAAGAATGAAACACTAGATGCTTTTAAAATATTCAAAGTTGAAGTAAAGAAATAATGCAATAAGCAAATTAAGATCGTGAGATCTGATAAAGGTGGGGAATATTATGGTAGATATACTGAAGGTGGACAAGCAATTGGTCCATTTGCAAGGTATCTTTAAGAAAATGGGATAGTAGCCCAATACACTATGCCTAGATCTTCGGACTAGAATAGTGTGACAAAAAGAAGAAATCGAACATTATTGTAGCTCCAAACTTCTTAAATCCTTGTATATTGAAGCTCTTAAGATAACTGTGTATATATTAAACCAAGTACCATCTAAGGCAATTCCAAAGATGCCATTTGAGTTATTTAAAGGTTAAAAATTGAGTTTACGACATATACGATTTTGGGGTATTCATTGGATATGCCAAAAGGTTTAAGAGATACAGGTTTTATTGTCCATCACATTACACTAGAATTGTGGAATCAAGAAATGAAAAATTTCTTGAGATTGATTTGATTAGTGGGAGGGATCAATTTCAAGATATAGTCTCTGATAATGAATATATGGATACTCAACCTTCCATCTCAAACAGTAAGGTGGTTGTCATTCATAATGATCCTCAAGTTTAAATAAACGTTTTATAGTCAATTGTTGAAATTCAATAGCCTACTATAAACATAAATGAAAATTAAGAAATTCCATAAGTTGTCGATAATCTAGTAGATCCAGTTGTTTAGGAATTGCCTAAAAGCATTCAGTAATCAGTTGAACAACAGACTCTATAGGAGGATTTTGGCGCAACATTAAGGAGATCTACTAGAACAAGAAAATCATCTATTACTAGTGATTATATTATATATCGATAAGAATCTGACTACAATATAGGAGCCAAGAATGATCTTAAAAGCTTTTCAAAAGTTATGAGTTACATTGAATCAAATTTATGGTACAAATACCATGAAGGAAGAATTGAATTCTATAAAGAATAAAGATGATTGGTATCTTGTTGAGTTGCTTAAAGGAGCAAAACCCATAGGATGTAAATGGGTATTTAAGACAAAGAAAGACTTGTTAGGAAATATTGAGAGATACAATGCAAGCCACATTATTAAAGGATTCACTCAAAAGGAAGGAATCAATTACACAAATACATTTCCTTTGGTTTCTAGAAAAGATTCACTTCGTATAATTTTGGCATTGGTTGCTCAATTTGACATGGAATTGCATCAAATTGATGTGAAAATGACTTTCTTAAATGGTGACCTAGAGGAAGAGGTTTACATGAAACAACCAAAAGGATTTTTCCTCTAATAATGGTGAGCATTTGGTTTGCAAGCTTACAAGATCTATATATGAATTGAAACAAGCATCCCGCCAGTGGTATTTGAAATTTCATGATATTATCTCATCACTTGGTTTTGAAGAAAATTTCATAGATCAATGTGCATACCAATTTCATAGATCAATGTGCATACCATAAGGTTAGTGGGAGTAAGTTTTGTTTGTTTTGGTATTTTATGTGGATGAAATATTACTTTCGACCAATGATGATGTGAAACAATTTATCTCTAAAAATTTTGAGATGAAAGATATGGGTGATGCATATTATATTATTGGTATTAAGATTCATCGAGAAAAATTCTATGGTATTTTAGGTTTGTCTCAAGAAACCTATATTAATAAAGTGTTAGAGAGATTTCGTATGCAAGATTGTTCACTTAGTGTAGCTCCCATTGTGAAAAGGGATAGGTTCAATTTGGACCAATGCATTAAAAATGATTTTGAAAGGGAACAAAGAAAAGCATTCCACATGCTTCTCTAGTCGGAAGCTTGATGTATGCTCAGGTTTGTATATGACCTGACATTCCATTCGCTATTAAAATGTTAGGGAGATATCAAAGTAACCCGAGATTAGATCACTGAAGAGATACAAAGGAATTATTGAGGTACCTTCAAGGGACCAAAGATTGCATGTTTATGTACAAATGAACCGATAATTTGAAGGTGATAGGGTACTCAGATTTAGATTTTGTGTAGGTGTGTTGATTCATGGAAATTCACATCAGGTTATATCTTTATGTTTGCCCATAAAGCGATATCTTGGAGGAGTGCCAAGCAGTCTTTGACTGCTTCTTCTACCATAGAGGTTGAGTTTGTTTCTTTTTTTAAGGCTACATTATATCGTCTATGGTTAAAGAGTTTCATATATAGGCTTAGACTTGTGGATTCCATTTTTAGGCCATTGAAAATATACTGTGACAATTTAGCTTCTATTTTTCTAGCTAAAAACTATAAGAGTTATAGTCAGAGTAAACACATCGACAATAAGTTTTTATCTATAAGGAAACATGTTAAGGATAAGAAAGTGGTGATTGAATATGTTAGCACTAAATTGACGATAGCTGATCCTTTATCAAAAGGCATGCAATCAATGAAGTTCAAGGATTATGATGTTAGAATGTGATTGAGTTCAATTATATAGTTTTGATTGTGTGGACAATGTTGATTTTCATGAAACTCCTATAATATTTTCTCATATTATGGTTCACATTATTGAATTTTGAGAAAATTGGTTATTTTGGACCTAGAATAAACATAAGGTTTATTCATTAATTAATGTTACCACATTCATATTGATACAATTATTAATAAATGGAAGATAATCCTCAAACACTAGTGAACCTATCACCATGATTCGTAAATTGTACTTGATCGGATTAGGATTTGATACCAAGTTAAACATATGGACCAAGTGGGAGAATGTGAGAATTTTTCATATTCTTGGTGTCATAAATGGTCCAATGTTATGAATTAGTGCTTGATGGAGGACATTCATATAGGCTTTCTTTCAGATTTTTGGGGTCCCCTAAGCTTCTTTTCTCTTCTCAAAAGCATACACCATCAAATGGGGAATTGAGAGCTTAGAAGAATTCCAAAAATGCAGACTCCTTAAACACAAATAACAATGACTGGAGGTATTTTGTTTTTCTTTTGCAATTATTTTATATGTTATTCTAACGTATATTATTGTTGAATATGTATGTTAGAATTAGCTAATAGGTGCACGAGAAGGAAAAGCACCACTGATAATGGGAGGGAATGGAGAAAACATTAGAAACAACGATGTAACCACCAAAACTCAGTCTTAGAGAAGACGATAAGGCGTGACCCTTATGGGACAAACATGCAACATCCCACTACTATAGAGTATACACCTAAACATCCAAGGACATTCAAGTACATATCCTATTATAATGGAATGTTAGACCAAAAACAAATCCAACATACACATGGCATCGTCTAACATAATTTAACACTCATCAAATGTAAAACCATTCACTGCATACATTGACAAAAGCTTTCACTATATTTTACAATCCTTATACAAGTTCTAGACAAGAAACTATAAAATTATAAATTATAAATCTTCTAGTGTCAGCTAACAGACCTCTGAGCCATAACTAAGTCCAAAATGTTCCTCTAATCTAGTTTAAGAAACTAGGTCTCCTGTCTCGTACCTGAAAAGCCACGTTACAATTTTTATGAGTTTTGTGAACTCAATGAGCAAACCATCATTGATGATTTCACCCAGATCACATAAACAAATCACATATTTCACAAATATTAATTCAGAACATGTATATTCCAAATACTCACACTAACATGGCACATCATATAATCATTGCGAATCAGAACAGATATATATACACTTATAGATGCATATGAGACTTCAGATTTGTTATTATTATTATGCCCGAGTGCTTTTCATTTACATATATAGATACTGGCCCATTGGGCTCAGTCAGAATCAGAAATCACGGAGCAAAGTTATACATGCAGAAACATAAATCACAGAGCAAAGCTCTACGTGTAAATGCTTTCATACTAGCTACTCCGGACACGACGCCTTTATCTAAGCATGCATTTTATGAAGTGCATCAAATTCAGAATATGCCATGTATAAGTCATATATGATGCACAGTCAGAATCTTATAGTCATCGGACCTAAATCCGGCATTCAAGTTTCATTGAGAATTCACATAGCATGATACACAATCAGAATCTAATAGTCTTCGGACCTAAGTCCAGCATTCAACTTTCGTTTAGAATTCACATAGCATTCATAATTTTAAAGCAATCAGAGCACTTCCAATACATTCCTGAATATTAAACTCCTCGGACTTGAAGTCCGAAATTTAGAAACAAATCATAATCATAACATAATTAGTTCAATATTTGGAAATCAAACAAATTCAATCAATCCTGGGAAAATCATCTAGGTTGACTCACAGTACATTCCAATATGCTATTTCCTGGATGGATCAACAATGCCTGAATGGAATCCAATGTGTTCCTCTATAACATACAAAACACATTTACAAATATCACACTTTTGCACAAATGTAAAAGAATTCCTTTATGCACATCTACTTATATGAAATATGCACAGTGCATGTTCAATGACAATTCCAGGTATCTTATTGTGATCCTTATCATCAAATCATTCATATATCAAAACCCTCATTAATAACATTTGTACTTATAATTTGGACCATAATAAAACAATGCGCAACTAATTGTACAACCCAATTGATCATTTCAGAATTTTATAACAACATGTTTTGGAATCAACTTTACATAATCATTCTGATAAGGTAAATGACATAATTAAGCAACACTTTCTTCTATAAAGTTGCTCTAAAATGTCTTAAGTTCCTAATAACACCAATATCATACCATTTGATTCAGTATTCCAAAAGTTATTCTCAATTTACTTTGTATAGTTCGATGAACTATAATTGTACTCTGTATTGAACTTCAAGTCAGATTCTGTAATTCTTAGAGATAGAATTAAAATTCGTTCTCCTCAGAAATTTTGTAGCTATATGTCTCTAGTGCAATTTTAATTAAGAATCATTCCATTTAGAAACCTACTGATCAAAATATAATCAAAATATCAAAGTATGTTTAGTGAAATCATACCAGTTTTCATATTATAGTATTCCTCAACATTTTCATCTTAAATTCATCAATCAATCCATTTCATATGGCTATAATGTTTGGTGGAGATGAAGATCAATGTCTTATGATTCTATTGGTTTAAGAATCAAGTCATTTGGAGATCGGATGAAGAAGTTATAACAAAAAGATTGAAGGATGTTCAGAAATAATTTTTTTCAGAAAAATCAATTGAAAGTCTCGATCGTGCAGACTGCGAAGCCGCTGACGTGTAGAAGCACGATCGCGATTTGCGAGTTTTCACAGCAAAGTCATGATCGTGCTAAAGCACAATCGAGATTCACGATCTTATTTTGAAGCACGATTGTGCTGTCCATCTTCTTCATCGAATTCCTTTTCTTCTTCTCTTTCCATTTTCCTTTTATTTCCAGATTTACTCATTCCTAATTCATCTATTCTACATTTCTAACTCCAGATACAGTTTCGAAACAAATCAAATTCAAGTTTACCATTCAAATACCAAAATTTGAAACTTCATATTCTCTTCCTCTCTCTACTGTAGATTTTCCAAAAGTTAATTCTCACATCAATTAACTCAATTAACACTCAAAACAATTCTTCAAACTCATTTTTACCTCATCAACACACACAATTCAAAAATCCAAGATTCACACTTAAACATCAGAATCCAATTCTCATACATGCAAATTTCAATTTTCTGCATTTTATTTATCTATCTTACTTTCATCTTAAGCATTTTCCACCTTTCTATATATGATGAACTTACCCAATTTTCATTCTTTATCATCAAACTCATTTAAATTCATTTCTACCGATACTCAACAGATTCATGCATGTATAGTGAAAACAACCCATTTTTGGTTTTCTCTAAACCAGAATAGAGCATATTCATCAATTTTCCAGTGCTCTTCCATAACTCATTTCAAACAAAAACAGATCCTATTTCATATTTCTATATCACAAATTTTTCATCTGATTCACTCATCACCGAAATTACACTTCTCAATGCCACTCATACATGTATATATTTACACCATAAAACATCATCAGGGTTATTTACTTGATTCAGCAAAAACTATAACAGTAACCTTCGGTGGAAGCAGTAACAAATCTCCAGTAGTGAGATTTTGGTGGATAAACAGAGAACAAGGAACAAGTTGTGTTTTGAAAGCTTACGGTGAAGAACATGCTACAGTGTTCTTCTCCTAAATCAAAAGATAACCCACGTTCCCTCTTTGCATGTATTACATTTGTCACCAAACTAAAATTACCACATGTCACACTGGGATTGGTCCAAATTTCAATATTTTTCTTAAAATTCACCAAAATTTTCTGAAATACCCGAAATATACAAAAATTTCCAAATCACATTTAATACACTCCAATTTAATTTGTAAAACAATTTAATCCATAATTTCCATTTATAAACCAATTTACCTGGAAATGCCAATGAATGCATGTATAATCATGTTAATGTGCATTAATCAATATTCTCTTATATGTGCAAGTCATATTCAGTTTAAGCATGATATGCATTTTCTAATTTCTCAGTAATTTCTCATAATACACTATTCTAGTCTTAATATGGGTAACGGGATGTTACAATTCTCTCCTCCTAAATAAAAATTTTGTTCTTGAAATTCTTACTTGAATGGTCAAATAGGTTGGGGTATTGATTTCTTATATGCTCCTTCGTTTCCCATGTGACTTCCTCACTCGAATGGTTCTTCCAAAGGACTTTCACCATTGGGATCACTCGGTCCCTCAATTGTTTATTCTGATAGCCGAATATCTTCACTGGTTCTTCAACATAATTTAGATTACTAAAGACTTCAATCTCCTAAGTCGGTATCACATAATTTGGATCTGACCGATATCGCCTAAGCATACTCATATGAAACACATTATGTATCTGAGCCATTTCAGAAGGTAAGGCTAACTTATAAGCCAATGGTCCAATTCTTTCAATTATCTCATATGGGTCAATATAACTCGGACTTAACTTACCCGTCTTACCAAATCTCAGGATAGTGATACTCTCAGAAATACTCTATCTCCCACCTGATACTCCATACTCGTCTGTGCTGATCCATATAGCTCTTCTGTCTATCTTGTGCTACTTTAATTCTACTACGGATCAATTTCACTTTGTCAACAGTGTCCTGAATCAACTCTGGGCCTTCGACAATTCTTAGACCCTTTTCATCCCAATATAAAGGCGAACGACACTTCCTGCCGTACAACGCCTCGTATGGAGCCATATCGATACTACTATCATACTTATTATTATAAGCAAATTCAATCAAAGCCACATACTGATCCCACACTCCTTGAAACTCCAGAACACAAACTCTGCACATATTCTCAACAGTGTTAATCATTCTCACTCTAACCATCCGTCTGAGGATAAAATGCAGTACTAAAATTCAGCTTTGTACCCAAAGCTACCTGTAAGCTACCCCAAAATCTTGAGGTAAATCTCAGATCCTTATCTGACAT
Organism: Erythroxylum tenue; assembly: GCA_027568955.1. Taxonomy (NCBI): domain Eukaryota; kingdom Viridiplantae; phylum Streptophyta; class Magnoliopsida; order Malpighiales; family Erythroxylaceae; genus Erythroxylum; species Erythroxylum tenue. The sequence continues at coordinate 12,270,156 of JAOSBM010000004.1, forward strand.
AATGGACACTGGAACCCCATGTAATCTCACAACTTCATTCACATATCATCGAGCTAACTGATCTAGTGAATAATTTTTCATCACTGGCAAGAAATGAGCCAATTTGGCCAGTGTATCATCAATGACCCAAATGGCATCATGTTGCCTTGGAGTCCTCGAAAAATCCATAAAAAATCTATAGTGATTCCCTCCTATTTCCACTCCGAAATAGATAACGAATGTAATTTTCCAACTGGAGCAGCCTGATGCTCAGCCTTAACCTGCTGGAAAGTTATACATTTAGAAACAAACTCCACTACTTGCTTTTTCATTCCCTGCCACCAGTAATGTTGTTTCAACGTGTTATATATCTTGGTAGTACCAGGATGCATAGAATAAGCTATTATATGAGCTTCCTCCAAAATCTCTTTCCTCAAATTATCAACATCAGGTACACATAATCTTTTCCTTAACCACAATGTATCATCTCTCACTTCAAAATCAGAAACCAAATTCACTTTCAACTTCTCAATTAACTTTACTAATTCTGGATCTCTACTCTGAGCCTCTTTAATTCTTTCAAGCAATACGGGTCTCAACTTCAATGTAGCTATCAATGTTTCATTCTGCCCCAAATTCAATTCAACATTCAGTGCTCTTAACTAAAATAGGCTCGGTAACCTCGATAACTGTACTTGAGCCACACTACTATTAGACTTCTGACTTAATGCATCAGCTACCACATTGGCTTTGCCAGGATGATACTCAATGGTATAATCATAATCTTTTAACAATTCAATCCATCTCCTCTGTCTCATATTCAACTATTTATGGCTCAATAAATACTTCAAACTTTTGTGATCAGTGAACACTTGAAAAGTTTCTCCATATAGATAGTGTCTCCAAATTTTTAAGGCAAAAACTACTACAGTGAGTTCCGAATCGTGTACTGGATAATTAAATTCATGAGACCTCAACTATCTCGATGCATATGCTATTACTTTACCATGCTGCATTAGTACACATCCTAACCCTGATGTGACACATCACTGTACACAACATAACCTCCAAAATCAGATGGGATAGCTAACACTAGTGCTGTAATTAACTGATGCTTTAGCTCCTCAAAACTCTTCTGACAATCCTTATTCCATCTGAAATGCACATTCTTTCTTAGAAGTTTTTCAAAGGGGTTGGGATCAGTGAAAACTCCTCGATAAACCTTCTGTAATAACCAGCTAATCTAAGGAAACTTCGAATCTTAGACACATTCCTCAGAGCCTCCCACTTCATCACTGCATCTACTTTCTTTGGGTCTACCTAAATGCCCTGTCCAGACATAATGTGACCCAAGAATACTACTTGATCAAGCCAAAATCCGCATTTACTGAACTTGGCATATAACTATTTGTTAAGTCAAAATGACGTTAATAATAATTTTGATGATAAACAAACAAGTAAAAGAATGAAAAGCAGACGGAA
>JAOSBM010000004.1:12271716-12287211 GCA_027568955.1 Erythroxylum tenue
TTGTCCTTGTTCAAATGGATCATTTAGGGAAATGATGTGACCATTGTAGGACAAGTTTGGCTTTCGCATTTTCAATTGGAGTTAGGGTTTTGGCCCGGTCAGGAATTTCTTCGAGGGTTCGTTGGGATAACCCTATTGTGGCCACTTGCTAGCGTTTTCTGTGTACGTCTCGGATCGTTGGATTCCGGGAACGGGGTTCGGCACCAAGGTCGGGCTTTGGGAATGGGACCCAACACTTCGGACCTAAATCCAGCATTCAACTTTTGTTGAGAATTCACATAGCATTCAGAATTTCAAAGCAATCAGAGAACTTCCAATGCATTCCTGAATATTAAACTCCTCGAACTTTAAGGTCGTAATTCAGAAACAAATCATAATCATAACACAATCAGTTCAATATTGGGAAATCAAACTAATTCAATCAATCCTAGGAAAATCATCTAGGTTGACTCACAGTATGCTCCAATATGCTATTGCGTGGATGGACCGACGATGTCTAACTGGCGTCTAATGTGCTCCTCTATAACATACAAAACACATTTACAAATATCACACTTTTGTACAAATGTATAAGTATTCCTTTATGCACATCTACTTATATAATATATGCACAATGCATGTTCAATGACAATTCCGGGTATCTTATTGTGATCCTTATCATCAAATCATTTAGATATCAAAACCCTCATTAATACCATTTGTACTTATAATTTGGTCCATAATAAAACAATGTGCAACAAATTTTGCAACCCAATTGATCATTTCAGAATTTTCTAACAACATGCTTTTGGATCAACTTTCTATATTCATTCTAATAAGGTAAATGACACAATTAAGCAACACTTCCTTCTAGAACGTTTTTCTCAAACGTCTTAAGTTTCTAATGACACCAAGATCATACCATTTGATTCAGTATTCCAAAAGTTATACTCAATTTACTTTGTACTGTTCTATGAACTATAACTGTACTTTGTATTGAACTTCAAGTCAGATTATGTAATTCTTAGAGATAGAATTAAAATTTGTTCTCTTCAGAAAATTTGTAACCATATGTCTCTATTTTAATTTAAATTAAAAATCATTCCATTTGGAAACCTACTGATCAAAATATAATCAAAATACTGAAGTATGTTTAGTGAAATCATACCAGTTTTCATATTCTAGTATTCCTCAACATTTTCATCTTAAATTCATCAACCAATCCATTTCAGATGGCTATAATTTTTGGTGGAGATGAATAGCAATGTCTTATAGGTATATTGGTTCAAGAATCAAGTCATTTTAACATTGGATGAAAAAGTTATAACAAAAAGATTGAAGGATGTTTAGAAATAATTTCTTCAGAAAAATCAATTGAAAGTCGCGATCGTGCAGACCTGAGAAGTCACTGTCGTGCAGAAGCACAATCGCAATTCGCAACTTTTCGCAGTGAAGCATGATCACGATTTGCGATCTTCTTTTGAGAAGCACGATCGCGCTTTCCATCTTCTTCACCGAATTCCTTTTCTTCTTCTCCTTCCATTTTCCTTTTATTTCCAGATTTACTCATTCCTAATTCATCTATTCTACATTTCTAACTCCAAATACAATGTCTAAACAAATCAGATTCAAGTTTACCATTAAAACACCAAAATCCGAAACTTCAAAATCACTTCCTCTCTCTATTGTAAAATTTTCAAAAGTTAAGTGTCACATCAATTAACTTAAATAACACTCAAAACAATTCTTCTAACTCATTTTTAGCTCATCAACACACACACAATTAAAAAATCCAAGATTCACACTTAAACATCAAAATTCGATTCTCATACATGCAAATTTTAATTTTCTGCATTTTATTTATCTATCTTACTTTCATCTGAAGCATTTTTTCAGCTTTCTATATATCACGACCTTACCCAATTTTTATTCTTTATCATCAAACTCATTTAAATTCATTTCTACCGATACTCAACAAATTCATGCATGTACAGTGACAACAACCCATTTTCAGTTTTCTCTAAACCAGAACAGAGTATATTCATCAATTTTTCAGTACTCTTCCATAACTCATTTCAAACAAAAAAAGATCCTATTTCATATTTCTATATGACAAATTTTTCATCTGATTCACTCATCACCGAAACTACACTTTTCAATCCCACTCATGCATGTATATATTTACACCGTAAAACATCATCAAAGTTACTTACTTGATTTAGCAAAAACTCAAATAGTAACCTTCGGTGGAAGGAGTAACAAATCTCCAGTAGTGAGATTTTGGTGGATAAACAGAGAACAAGGAACAAGTTGTGTTTTGAAAGCTTACGGTGAAGAACATGATACAATGTTCTTCTCCTAACTCAAAACATAACCCACGTATCCTCTTTGCATGTATTACATTTGCCACCAAAATAAAATTACCACATTTCATCAAACATGAAAGCCATTTGTCAAAATTTAATCAGCCCATGTGTCACACTAGGATTGGTCCAAATTTCAATATTTTTCCTAAAATTCACCACAAATTTTCGAAATATACAAAATTTGCCAAATCACATTTAATACACTCCAATTTAATTTGTAAAACAATTTAATCCACAATTTTCATTTATAAATCAGTTTACTTAGAAATGCCAATGAATGCATATACAATCATGTTAATGTGCATCAATCAATATTCTCTTGTAAGTGCAAGCATATTCAGTATAAGCATGATATGTATTTTCTAATTTCTCATTAATTTCTCATAATACACTATTCTAGTCTTAATATGGGTAACGGGATGTTACAAAACGTGACAGGAATTTGACACAACTTTTTCTAATTTTTGTTTGTAATATTTTGTTTTACTAAACTGATTTTTAATTAGATTAAGTTTAAATTAGTTTGAATTCTAATAAATATATAATTTCTTTTATAATTTATTGAAAATTATTTTTAAAAGGGCTAATTTTTATTAGGAATTTTTTTGGAATTTAGATTTCTTTTTTAATAGTTAATTATTAAATTAAACTAGTTATTAGATCAATAATTAGAATAAAACTAAGTTTAAAAAGATTATATTTCATATTTTAATTATGTTAGATATAATTTGTATAATAAGATTATATTAATTACGATGAGATCAAAATTTTTTAAAAATTTGAAAATTTTAAAGCTCTCAATTAAATATTTAGTACATATTTAAAAAGTGATTGTTGCCTTTCATTATTCAAGAATAAAACTAGAGTTTTGTTTAATGTAAGGATTGCTGAGCAAACTCAAGGCTTCTTTGATCAAAATACGTTTTATTTTAAATTAATAGGTGTTACTAAACTAAATTTGTATGGTTTGGATGAGCAAACCTATAATCATATGAATTTAGAGTGTAAGGTTTGGAATAATATTTAAGATATATTTTGGCAAAAAGTTGTCACCAAATAGATCTAAAAGTGATATAAGATGTGATTAATAAGGTTGTTAACTATCTAATTTAAAATTTAGTTAGTTTGTTGAGAAAATTCAAGATCTACTTAGTTTGATTAAGATCATAACTTATTAGAAAATTATTTGATAATTTATAAATTGTATCTTAAGAATTGATCTCAGGTAAGAATAGAAACTGCATGTTCTTGGCACTGCAATTCCACCAGTGCCTTTTTCGAATTCAAATAATGAAGTCTAAGAGAGATATCAGTATTATTAGTCTTTAATGGCACCTAATAAGGGATGTGAATTATTTATTTACAAAATTTAACAATTTTTATATCTAAAGTACCTAATTAATAGCTATCAATATATAATTATTTAATCTAAATCATTTAAACAATTGAAAAATAATTTGAAGAAGATAAAGAAAAAAATACAAACTGATTTATAATGATTCAACAAATAGCTTTACCTATATACATTCCAAAGACTCTTATTATAATTCCGTTATAATTCTTATTTCAAAGTGAAGAATAACTTTAGTGTAATCTTTTTCAACAATTACAATCTTTTTCCAAGATGAAGAAGAACCTTAGTATGACTTGGATCACCCCCAAGTATAATAATATAATGCTCCAACCAAATCCTATTACTTAAAATATGCCATTTTATCACGTAATAAATCCATAGAGGCTCACTCATATAAATATGAAACAATAATGCTCAAATAATTGAAAAAACTTAGAAATCTGTATAAAATAAAATGAAATACTTCTTAGTGATAAAAACAATAAGAAAACATGAATTTATAAGGTTTTGGGACCCTATTAATCATTAGACTCAAAATCTAGTCAATAAAATGACTAGTTGTAGAGCAACAATTGACCAGTATAATATGTTGGTTAACTAATATTCATTGAAAGCATAGATTCACTAGCTATTGAGACATTAATTAACTAGTGTGGCATATTGATCAACTAATACATCAATTAATGTTACAAAAAAATCTTAAACACATCATATTTAACAACTTAAACCTATATTAATCGACCACTAACCTATATAGGTCGACCACTCCCTCCCTAAAAAATGATTTTAACATATTTAAATCCCCAAACTCAATTTATTTCATGAATTTATAATTTAAACACATCCCAAAATTTTGTTTAAAGAATTTTGGAAGATTAAGAGGCCTTTTTTTATTAAAACAAAAAGCTTTAATGCTTCTTAATGAATGAATAGACTTATATAATGAAGTAAGATGAAAGTTTTATACAAGATGAGCCTTTGAGATTATCAAATTAACAAAGTAAGATTACAATACAAAATGTCAAATGGTATTGATGAATCTTGATCTTCTTTTGTTCTTGGTTTATCTTCATTTTTACAGTTGCAAAATTCAACTTCTATTTATCAACTTCATAAACTATCTTTTTGAGTTTGTTGCTTCAGTTTGTTTTAATATTGCTTTGCATCAAAATAATAAACTCATTAGTAGTAACTCTATTTTATTATCATCAAAAGAAAAATTGGAACCTCCATTGAAATTGGAACCTCCTTTGGTTCAATAATCTCCATTTTTTACGTTGATAATATATTTATGTTGTTAGACAATACTAATAAAATTAATCATGCAAATAACTAATCATATAAAGATAATGATTAGCTCCCTTTTAATTCATGCGTAAAATATAATCAATATCAAGAACATAATTCAATATAAAAATAAAAGTGATATTCAATACTAAAGAAACATTCATACATATAGATAACATAAATTTACTCAAGTATACCACATAAAGTGCCAGGAATACAAAAATGAAAAAACGATCACTCATCTTGAATTCCATCACTTCCTTCAAATCTAATATGCCTACTATTTCATCCTCTATTTGGAAACATAAAAAATAAATCATTTATCTAAAAAAAGGTTATCGTACATTAAACTAACTTGGTTAAAAAATTAAATCTACTTTGATCATGATTGAAGAGCTTTCTCAGTAAAGATTGACATTAGATATTTAAAGGTTAAAAAGGTCAATCTTAGTATAAGCATCCTTAACTACATCAACTTTTGCAAGTTTTGACAAAATTAGAGGTCAAAACTGTAAAAAAAAAAAGCAATATTGCAATATCAAGCAATCAATTTCATAAAATTATGTAAGATAAAACACATATATCTCCTCCCTATAGTTTTAAAAAAATCTCGTGATCTTTAAAATTCTAAAAAACTCCTAGTTTCATTTTTTCCAAACAAAGCCCTTCTCTTAGATTATGGTTAAAAAATAATGACAAAATATACGCAATATGAATATTAGACGTGAACTAATCAAATGTTACTAATATAGTAATCAAACTCAACTCTTAAAGCTGACCCAAATCAATTAAATTCGATTTAAATTAATAATTTAAGATAATTATAATAATTATTTGTTTTAAATAAGATTTAATCACTTTGATTTGAGTTTAAGAGCTCGATTAAATTTCATGTAAATAGTATTTGATTAATCCATGTCTAACGTTTATACTAAATAAGTTTTATCATTATTTTTAACTAAAGTCTAAGAGAAGGGATTTTTCTAGAAAATTGAGACTAAAAGGAGTTTTTTTTTCTAGAATTTAAAAGATGAGGAGGTTTTCTAAAGTTTTCTTAAACTATAAGGGAGGTATGTGTCTTTTACCTAAGAATGTATAATTCTAAAAGCCCCAAAATTTCAAAGAAATTGAGAGAATAAAATACTCAAATTTGAAACAAATATGATACAATCACACTACATTCCTAAAAAAACTTGAATGCATCATGTAATTTATAGAAAAACATTTAAAGCATAAATATTATAAAACTCCTAAAATTTAGGGATGATATAAAGAGAATATGTGTGCTAATAATTTGTAAATAAAGGAAAAATAAAAAATCAAAGATAGGGTAACTAGTTGCAATGGGGAATGGTGTTTTTTCAAGGAAAAAGTGAATTATCTAGGGTTTTGGAGAGGCATAAACAAAAGAATAAAACATGAAATAGAAGAAAGGCAAAAGAAGGGGGCTTTAAATTGTGTGTATTAATCAACCACTCATAGATACTAGTTGACTAGTTAAAGGTTGTGATCAACCATTCATATTCACCAAATGGGCTATAATTTCATTGGAACTTAATTTTCTTTCCTAAAAGAGATATTCTTCAGCCAATGCTTTATATTGATCGACCATTGGGGCCAAATGATTGACAATTTCTATAATTTCACTGTAACTTAATTTTCTTTCCAAAAAGAGATATTCTTCAACCAATGCTTCATATTGATTGACCACTGGGGCCAAATGATTGACAATTTATAAAACCAATCTTCTCACAAACTCACTAGAGGAAACATTTTCTTTGATGAGGAGGCATTAGTCAACCACTCAAAGACATCAGTCGACCAATTTGAGTAAGTAGACGACTATGAATTTTAGCAAACAAAAAATGAACTTATTGAAAAGAAGAAAATTTTCTTAGGTGGAGTGCAATTGACTGACCATAAAAGGATATTATTCCATTAATATGTCTAAATGGTCACATAAATTAACAACCAATCACCTAACAAACTTATTAAAGAGCAAGGGGGGGCAAATTTTATGAACACTAGTCAACCACACTAAGATATTGGTTAACTAGTTAACTAAATAAGTTGTAAAATAACCTTTAAACTTAAATTACAACATCAAAATACTTCATAAATAATGGGAACATCAATTAAAAAAAATTATAAACATTAAAGGATACTTTAAACATATAAAATCATGTACACTTTTCTCCTATTAACACCATTCATTGGTTTAGTGAAACTATATCACAATTGGTCTAGTATATCAACAAATTTTAACTCAATACCCTATTAGAATATAATCTTTAAGTTTAGTTCGACAATATATGGAATAAATGTTCAATACTTATTCATAGTGCAAACTCAAACATTCACACTAAGGATTTAAGCCTAAATTGACACATAATTGTAAGATATTATATATTTCTAAATTATGAACTAATAATTACCTCTTGTTGAATATTAAGTATGATATGAATTGAAAGAAGATTCATTTTAAATTTTCAAGATATTGGAAGAATATCATCCTCACTTAGTTCAATAATTGACTCTTTTGAAGAGTTTTTGAACATTCTTGCCCTCTTTGAGAATTAATTTTTTCATATTATGCATAAACATCTATAATACCTTCTTGGACACAAGAAGGTTAGTTCATGGAGATAAAATAATAAACTATTAAGAAATAATACTCAATTCAATAAATTCCATCTCTAATACATACCATTTACTCTTTCTTTTCTAAAAGCCCTACAAAATAAGTCAATCAATATGTTTTAGGTACCTAAATGAGCTTGGTTCCTTGATTGTTAAGACTCATTTTTTTCGACCTACACTTTCATGTTTACCATTTTTAGTTTGATAAAAAAAATCTATCAACATGTCAATACTTACCATAAAAATGAGATACCATGTAATGATGATGCATAAACAAATTTCTTAGTCTTCTATATATGTATTCTTCATGAGGAATATTCATTTGGACATTTGAGGTATTGAAAGTTCTTCTAAGATAGTGAAATGTCCTACCTTAATTATATGCATTATATCTACTATGACTAAATATTTGATCCAAGCTTCTTTGATTCCTATAAGGGTGTAAGTGGATTTGCATGTTATCATCAGACTTATGCCTTTTCTTCCTGTGAGAGTATGAAACTCTATGCCTAGATTATGATCACATATAAGAAACCAAAATTTTTGCTCTTAGAATGAGTCCTAGTGAATGTGGCATATGTATGCATATGTTTAAATTTGGATGCTCAATACTCATTGTTAGATTAAGCAATGATTCTTTGCTATGTAAATATTTTCCCTTGAAAAACATGATTCTTTACTTCCGTGGTTATATCCTATTATTAGAATTCTTTTGAAATCCTAACATGTTCTCTGGCTTTTCACGTCCCTTTGTAAACTTGTACATGAAGGCATCAACCTCTGTTTTCAATGTTTTATTCTCGTGCCTTAATGCATCTAAGTCATGATTATTATCAGCCATCTAATTTTTTATTATTTAATATTATGCAAAATTTTCGTCTTTTCATTCTCATTCGTGCATTCATTTAACTATTTTTATACATTCTTGAGTTTAAAAGATAATTTCTTTCTTTTTTTACCCATGATTTGTAAACTTTTGACTAGTTTATTATATGTCAAATCACCATCACTATCACATAATTAGACTTAGATGTTACCCCATCATTGCTCATAGAGATAAAGCACACGTGAGCTATCTCTCCTTCTAATTGCTCATTTTTAGATTCACTTATGGGATGATTTAAATGCCTTTTTTCTCCTTTTTCTCCTTCTTATAATTTCTTTCATACTTCTTATTATCTTTGAGTTGAGAACATTGTGACTTCATATGACATGATTTTCTAAATTCAAAGTAAAAATGATAGAGTGTTTATGTTTTAAATCACCTTTACCTTATTCCAATTCCTTTCTTTTGTAGAATTTCTTCTTCAAGAATTCATTGAATTTTATAGTGATTAAGATAATACCTTCTTCGTCACTTTCATTAGTTGAAGTTTTCCTCTTAGATTTATTCTTCTTTTGAGGCTTGAACATTAAATTCTTTTTATTCGGAAACTTTGTTTCTTTATGTGCCTCTTAAAGTCTTATTCCATATGTAAGAAGAGATCTAATAAGTTCGTCCAATGATAGTGTTGTTAGATCCTTGGCTTTTTTATAGCCATCACCTTAGCTTCTTACATCTTTGAAAGTGGCCTAAGCAAATTTCTTGCCATTTTAACATTATTATAGGCCTTTGATGCAACTCCGCAAGTTCACGGGTCTCAAGTAGTATAGTATAATATCGTCCCACAGGGAGTAATTGTGTAAGTACTAGGCTTGGATCACTCAATTAATTGGACTAAGCAGTTATGTAGGATTAGGGAATTAAATTAAGAAATTTATCTATAAAAAATAACAAAATCAAAGCTAAAGAAAGTTTCGAATATCTCTAGGGGTTAATCCGAATGGAATGTGGCAGGCTTCAAGGATGGTTCCACTTTTAGCGTTTTCTATGGATTTTACCTGGATCAATTTTCTTAGATCCTTTTTCAAGGTATCAAAAGGAGTATTACAAAATAATCCTAGTCTATTATCGTAGCCTAGCAATCAAGCATAACCAATTAAGATCTTTGCTAACTTGGTTTTCTCACATAAATTCAGTCTATGCCTAAATTTGAAATTTATGAGTTCACTGTTTGGAGTTCCGTTATCAATTTTCACCTATCATTTCTTCAATTAACATCTAATTCTAAGTAATGGTTGTCCAAACACAATACTAGCAAAATTAATATCAAAACAGAAAAATCAAACCTATAAATCCATACTCATAAATCAACTGAAATTTAGTCCACAAAAAATTAGCTAAACGCTTGCTCCAACCTTAAGCTTTGAGGAAGCTACTCAAACATAATAAGATGAAGAACAGATAAATCAAGATCAGCAAACAACAAAGAAAGACACACACAAAAAACAGATATAAAAATAAGTGAGTTTTGGAATCTATGGTTGCGTCCCTCACTGTTGGTGCGTCTCTTGGCTGCGTGGTGCTCTCCCTTCTGCGTGGTTTTAGAGGTGGCTCCGTGGTTTGCTCCTTGTGGGTTAGCTCCTGGTGCTCGCGTCTACAGCAGCTGCTTGCATTGCATCCACTGATGAGCTCCTTGTTGGCGTCTGCGTGATGCTTCACTGTAGCGTGATGTCCCTCTTGGTGTAAAACAGTCCGCCTAATTAAAATCCTCTCTACTTTTTGAGTGGTGCACGCTTCCTGTAGTGCGTTAGCCTTCCCAACAGTAATATCCAGCCTCCATTATAGCGTGATGTTCGATTTTATCTTGTGTGCTGATGGTCACTCCACTGATGTAGCGTGATATTCCCCCAGAATTTCCCTTCATGCGCTAGCATTTTTTCTGGTCTTTGGTGTGTCGGCGTGTGTCCCTCCTATAGGCGATGTTGTGTCCTCTTTAATTTAAAAACCACCCAAAACTAAAACCCTCATTTCTTTCATTTGTTGGCTTCCTCTGTGACAACATTTTGGACAGCCCTTAATGTTGCATTTTCTTCTTTGTTTTGCCTTAGACTGTTGTGGTTCTTTACAACTAAAATCAAGTGCATTTCCTACAAATTAAGCATGAACAATTATAAATGCAAATTCAGGTAAACTAAACAAATTTAGCAGGAAAATATGTATAAAACCTAATGATTGTATGCAAAAAGTAAGAGAAAATGCCACTCATTCTAATAAGAAAATGCATTCAACAAATGCCCCCAAACTCAAACTTTTGATTGTCCCTAAGCACAATTAAGAAAACTGTTCAAAACAGATTAAGGAGCACTCAACAATTGGAATTTTCAAAATTGCAGTAACCAATTAAAGTTTACCTTTAGCCACTTTTCAAACCATACCCACCTTCATAGTGTAAGGATACCAATGCTCGCTTAAACATACACTCCTTGATTCAAGTCTAATTAGAAACCAATCAACTCACAAGAATAGAGAAAAGCCAAATAAGCTCAAAAGCAATTTACAACCCAAGAGACTCTAAAGGTATTATCAAATTAACCAATCCCAAAGGCAAAAATTCTCCATCCCATCTCCACTAATTTTTAGCACTCATTTTCAAAGGATCAAAAGGTATTATTAGGGTTGTAATGGGGTTGTTGGGGGTTTAAACTTAGCTTTGACCAAGGAAAAGGATAATAAAAGCTCAAATGAAATGGAAACAATTATTCAAGAAATAGGGAAGTGTAAGGGATCTTTTTTTTTTCTTTTAGAGCAAGTAAAAACCGTGGAAACAAGGAGGAAAGCTTTTTTTTTTCTTGAGGACTATAAGAGCATTAGGACTATCTTACCAATACCACAACATCATTATGTCACAAGAAGGAGTATACGTGGTGATGTTGATATAGAATGACAAAACTCAAACATGACAACATGTTATTAAAAACAATCACAAGACTTAACTCAATATCAATAAATTCCCAAGTTCCAAATACTTGACCCTCCCCTAAACTCAATTTCTTGTGTACTAGGGGCAATAGCTTTCAAAATCCTCACTTGCTTGCTCCTTTTTTTTCTTTTTCTTTTTTTTTCTTTTTTCGTTTTTTCTCTTTTTGTATTCTTTTTTTTTCAACCCCCCACATATCCTACTCCTAAGTAGTCATTTCCAAATGAAAGGTAGGGAATGCTTGGCTTATGGCTTGGTTAAATGAGGGTGCCAAAGAAATAGGAATTTTACTTAGGCTCAACTTGGCTCTAAAGGGAATATAGGGTTATTTTAAGCCAAAATTGGATTGTGGTTCATAATTCAAAGAAAATGCCTTGATCACTTATCAAATTTGTGCTCACATTTAGCCTTGATAGGCCTAGAGAACTTGTTCTAGGATTGGTGAGATATCTCTAGGTTCCAACATGCCAAAAAATTTTAATGGACAATTAAAACTCAAGTAAAATGGATGGGAAGACTCAAATCAAAGAATATGAGTAGGATTAAACAATTGGAAATCGAGCACTAATCTGGAACAATCTATCCACAAACCTTCTAAAGGTAAACCCAATTAGGTCCCAAGCAATTCTCAATTTCCCAAAAGTGAGGCCAAAATCAAAACCTTTAAAGATCAAAATTTCTTAATGAGGTTTAACTATGCAAGAAAAATAACTATATAATGGTTTGTTCAAAAAAAGATGAAAAGTAATGGTAAGAAATTTTTTTTCTGCAAAATTGATGCTCACCCCCCTCCCTCCCCCCAAACTCAGATAGGACATTATCCTCAATGTCAAGGTGTGTAGGTACAATTTGAAGTAGGTAAGTAAACATGTATGTGCACAGTTAAGGACAAAAAAGAATATCAGCAGTCGACCGCATGCATAGGCTATGCAGGATGATGCATGCCCAGAATTAAGAAATGCTGCAGATCATACTCAAACACAATCAGCTGTAAAATTCAATAATATGCTAAGTCATGAGTAAGAGGCACAAAGAACTTCCATGTAATGAGCTTGGATCATTTTCTTTAGAAATGTAGTTCCTCCCATCAAAATTCGCTTGTAAGGTCCAATTTTCTGCAATTAAAACAAAGAGGAACATTAAATTTGGGTAAATAAAATAAAAAATAAAAACAAGTAAGGTGTGAAACTTGGGTTGCCTCCCAAGAAGCGCTAATTTAAAGTCCTTAGCTTGACTTGCCAAATGTTTTCTTAAGGGTCAGGGTTGGAGATGACCCCTTTTTCTACTAGAAATCTAGCCAGATAAGGCTTTAACCTCTTCCCATTAACCTTAAATACTCCAGTTTTGGGATCCTCAACTTCTATCGCACCACGAGAATAAACCTTAACAATTTTGAATGGTTCCGACCACCTCGACTTAAACTTTCCTGGAAATAGTTTGAGTCGTGAATTAAATAGCAAGACCAAGTCTCCTTCTTTGAACTCTCTTTAGATAATATGTTGACCATGCCATCTCTTCGTTCTTTCCTTATAGATTCGGGCATTCTCATAAGCGTCTAAGAGAAGCTCCTCCAACTCATTCAACTGAAGCAAACGCCTTCCTCTAGCTGTCTTGAGGTCAAAATTAAGCTTCTGAACAACTCAATATGCTTTGTGCTCTAACTAGACTAGAAGGTGTCACGATTTCCCATACACTAGTCTGAATGGAGTAGTTCCAATTGGATTCTTGTATGCTGTTCTGTAGGCCCAGAGAGCATCATCTAACCTAAAAGACCAATCTTTTCTTGAAGGGTTTACTGTTTTCTCCAAGATACTCTTAATCACCCTATTTGAAATTTTAGCTTGCCCTTTAGATTGAGGGTGGTAGGTCAATGCTAACTTGTGATATACCCCATATTTCTTCAAAAGGTTGGCGAATGAGCTGTTGACAAAATGACTTCCCCTATCACTAATAATTGCTCGTGGAGTGCCAAACATGGTGAAAATATTTCTCTTGAGGAATCTAATGACCACCTTGGCATCATAAGTTGGTGCAGTGATTGCTTCAACCCATTTGGAGACATAGTTGACCCTTGTAAGAATATATTTGTTGCCAAGAGAAGACGGTAGTGGCCCCATGAAATCTATCCCCTAAACGTCAAAAAGTTCAACCTCCAAAATTCCTTTAAGGGGCATCTCATGTTTTTGAGAAATATTTCCAGCTCTCTGGCATTTGTCACATGCTTGTAAAAAACTTCTTGCATCTTTGAAAAGTGTAGGCCAATGGAATCCCGCTTGGAGAACCTTTACTGCTCTCTTTTTCAGAACTGAAATGGCCTTTATAGGGGGATGCATAGCAGTGATTTAGGACTGCTCCTACTTCTTCACTTGGTAAACATCTTCAAATCACCCCATCACCACAACGCTTAAAAAGAAAGGGCTCCTCCCATATATAATGCTTAAGCTCCGAAAAGAACTTCTTCTGCTGGAAAGTAAATTTAGGTGGCAAGACTCCTGAAACATGATAATTCACATAGTCAGTATACCATGGAACTTGCAATGTTACTGCAGCAATTTTTTGTAGCGAACAACACAATTCTGGTAAATCTGCACAGCAGAACAAATGCTCGTCACTAAAGGAGTCATTAATTGGTGGTTCTTCTTGAAGGGGTTCCTTCTGATCTCCAGTGAGCCTCGAGAGGTGATCCGCAACCCAATTCTCAGCTCCCTTTTTGTCACGAATCTCGAGGTCGAATTCTTGAAAGAGAAGGACCCATCTTATAAGCCTTGGTTTAGCCTCCTTTTTGGCAAGTAGATAGCGAATGGCTGCATGATCTGAGTAGACTATCACTTTTGAGCCCACGATATATGACCTAAATTTATCCACTACAAAGACTACAGCTAGCAACTCCTTTTTAGTCATGGCATAATTGATTTGAGCATCATCCAATGTCTTGCTCGCATAATAGATCACATGGGCCACCTTGTTCCTTCATTGGTGTAAAACAGCTCCCATAGCATAATCTGAAGCATCGCATATGATTTCAAATGGGAGGGACCAATCCAGGGGTTGAAGAATAGGTGGCAAGGTTAAGGATTGCTTAATTTTGCAAAAAGTATTAAGACCAGATTGGTTAAAATTGAATGGCACGTCATTACTCATCAAATTAGTCACAGGCTTTGCTATATAGGAAAAATCTTTAATGAAACGCCTATAAAAGCCTGCATGTCCCAAAAAACTTCTAATCTCCTTGACTAAGGTAGTGGAGGCAGATTCGCTATCACTTCGGTTTTAGCCTTATCCACTTCTATTCCATGATTAGAGACCAAGTGGCCGAGGACTATTCCTTCTTGCACCATGAAATGGCACTTCTCCCAACTAAGCACTAGATCAACCTCTTCGTACCTGCTCAAAAATTTCACAAGATTGGCTAAACAAGAGTCAAATGTTAGCCCATAAACAGAAAAGTCGTCCATGAAAACTTCCATAATTTCCTCAATAAAATCCGAAAAGGTCACTGTCATGCAACGCTGAAATGTAGCTGGTGCATTACACAACCCAAATGGAATTCTTTGATATGCAAAGGTACCATAGGGGTATGTGAAAGTAGTTCTCTCTTGGTCATTAAGGTGAATAGGAATTTGAAAGAAATCAAAGAAGCCATCTAAATGGCAAAAATAATAATGTTTAACGAGTCTTTCCAAAATTTGGTCAATAAATGGCAAAGGGAAATGGTCTTTACGGATGGCCTTGTTCAATTTTCTGTAATCTATACACATTCGCCATCCCGTAACCGTCCTAGTTGGTATTAATTCATTACCTTCATTTTTCACAACTGTTAGACCTCACTTATTGGGCACACAATGGACAAGGCTTACTCAATTACTATCAAAAATGGGGTATATAATAGCCGCAGCTAATAGCTTTAAGACCTCTTGCTTGACTGTAAGTGTAAGTCGACTTGTGTACCTGTTGTAACTCGACTTATGCTTATACAGTACCATAAGTCGACTTGTGTCTCCTGTAACTCGACTTATCCAGACATAACTCGACTTGTACTTATGTAACTCGAGTTATGCGGTCCTGTATG
>JAOSBM010000004.1:12302408-12313630 GCA_027568955.1 Erythroxylum tenue
AGGGATGCAGACTCACAACAGCAACGCTCACCAAGACAATAGCATTGTTGTAGTTTAGTGTATGGTTTTCAATTAAATACATCAAAATTTTACACTTTACAGTTAAGAATGCTTTCTGTAATTATGGTCATTTGACGTGTTCTCCAAACATTTTCCGATGATTAAGAACTCTTCAACATATGTTACGATCAATTTTAATTTGTTAGTCCGTTGGAACCAAATTTAATTAGTTATTCAACTGTTATTCACTGCAATTTGTAGGTCATTTCAGCGATTAAACAGGATCCACTTGGTAAATTTATCAATATTGGCAATATTCAACCAATATAATCAACACGAATTACCGACGGAACCATCGGTAAGTACAGACGGAACCGTCGGCAACATTACCGACGGACCGTCTGGACAAATACCGACCGACCGTTGGCAATTTACGTAGAAACCCGCCGACGGTTCCGTCGGAATATATACCGACAGTTCCGTCGGTATAAAACTCCGACGGAACCGTCGGCAATTTTTTACCGACGCTTCAGTCGGTAAATATTTACCGACCGAAACTTTAAACTGTCGGTAAAAATTAGCGACTGCGATATCGCCGACCAACTTCTCCGTCGTCCTACACCATCGTCGGTAAATTACTTTACCGACGAAATTTGAGCCTATTCGGTTGGTATTTTCCGTCGGTATTTGCCCTCTTTCTTGTAGTGATATCAGATTATTAGAAACTATAATATTTTGTACAAATAAAATTTAATGTTCATAGTATTTCCTAACATTTTCAATATCTTTATAATTTTTAATAAACATATAAAGAGATTGATTCTGTGCTAAATAATTATACTTTATTGAAAAAGTTGAAACACATGAATATAGTTACATTTAAAATTATTTTGGTAATAATTCTTAGTTTATTTTCTAACCAAATATTAGGCAAATTACTTATATATTTGTATGAAATTTAAAAATTTAAGTTTAAATTAATTAATTAACTAAAATTTAAAATTTTTTACTTTTTGATTTTTATTTAAGAGCATGCATTTTTATAAGATTTAAATATATACTTCAACTTTTTATCCACTTCTCCATAATACCAATCCTTAAAAATTATAAAATTTTGAATCTATATAAAATATTATTAGTAATATATACTTAATAAAATTATAAAAATACCAATAATCATCTAATAATAAATATTATATAAATACAAAATATTATAACAATAATATAATCATTTCACTATTTTATATAAAACATAAAAAAAGTTTTTATACTTTCTTTAGTTATAAAGATGCAATTGGTATTTGTAGATATGCAGAAAGAAATCTAAGAATTACTAACGAAATAACATGTATAACTACTAATTGCAATGAATAATAAAAAAGTACTACAGTGTTAAATTAAAATATATACTTCATTATAAATGGGGTCACTTTCTTAAAATATATATTAAAAATATTTTTATATCATACTTTCATATTTATAATTTATATGAACTTATAACAAATAATAGTTTCTTTTATTATTATGTATAACACTTGATGCAGTCTAAGAGATAGCGTGCGCATATCTGGACAGATTTGACAAAATGTTTTCGTAATTCTGTCGACTTCAAAAATAGTCAAATTTTCGCATTTTCGGCATCAATTTTGCATTTTTTTAATATTTGAAAACTTTTTGATTTGTCATAACTTTTAATAGGAATGTCCGTTTTCAGTGCCACTTATTGCGTTTTTCATATTTTGTTTGTCTTTTTTTTTAATAGGGATATTTTAGTATTTTTCCCTTTTTGGTAATTCTTAAGGTTTGACTATTTAAGTCACTCAAACTATGTATTTCGTAGTTTTGATGAATAATATATAGATCATGACAGCTGTGTGCCTTTATTTGCCCTATTTCTTCACATTCGTGTTGAATCAACATGTAAATAGTGTTGTCACCAGTATTCATGATTCAAATCAACGGTATCGAGTTATACCCTTGTTTTGCATTGTTTCTGCTACATCAATTGGTATCAGAGTCGAATTTGTTCTCTGTGATATTCTACCACAAAAGACTCACCAGATGGGAGAGGTGTATGACCGTGACAAGATTGAACAGTTGGTTTCCCAGATTACAGATTGTTGTATGGAGACTATGGTAGAACGTATGACGACGAGATTCAATAAGGTATTGAGAAATTTGAATATTCCTGGTCGTCGCAGGAATCCAGTATTTGTAGATATTGATGATGATTATGATGATGGAGAGGATGATTAGTATTTCGACAAGCCTGTGTGCAGGTTTCCTAGAGTGCGTGTTGAGAGAAATCAATGGAGATGGGAGACCAAAATGAGGACAGAAATTCCTGAGTTCCATGGCAGTCTACAACTTGAAGAGTTCTTTGATTGACTGGCTAATGTAGATGAAATCCTAGATTTCAAAGATGTACTTGAAAATAAGCAGGTGCAATTGGTGGCTACCAGATTTTGAAATAGGGCCACAAGTTGGTGGTAGCAATTAAAATTAACCTGATAAAGATCGGGTAAATCTAAAATCGTCACGTGGGAAAAGATGAAGAAACATATACATGCCAATTTTCCACCCTAAATTTCCAACGATTGATATACTAAAGGTTGCAGAATTTGAAGCAGGGCACAAGATCAGTAGATGAATATACTAATGAGTTTTATAAACTCTTGGTCAAAAATGAAATTCAGGAGACTGGGAAGCAGTTCATGGCGAGATACATTGGTAGGCTGAGAATGCAGATCCAAGATACTGTCAACATGTTAGATCTTGTTTCTATTTCGGCAACGCATCAAAGAGTGCTGGTGGTGGAGAAATAGCAGCGACGCACAAATTATGGTACCGCAGAAAGTGCTAGTGGTGGCAACGACATTATAGTGGCACTGATGGCAATAGTGGTAATCATGCAGGCGCAAGTGGTTTTGTTAATAACCCTACTAGGTTTGACAAACCTGGAACTAGTTGAATTAAGTGTTTTAGTTGTGGTGAAATGGGGCATAGAAAAGAAGATTGCAAGAAGGCAAGAAAAAGGACTATTTTTGTTGATAACGATGAGGGTGACGATGAGGAAGACGTGAATGCGGGAGAGGAGCCTGCTTTTGATATTGATGCAGTTGATGAGGAGATTATCACTAAAGATGTGGGTACTGCATTGGTAGTTCGGAGATCCTATATAATACCCAAGAGCAACTGTCGATGATGAATGGTTACAGAATAATATCTTCCAGTCCATCTATATCGTCCTGGGATAGGTCTACAAATTTATGATTGATGTCGGTAGTTGTGAAAACATTGTGTCAATTGAAGCAGTACAGAAACTGAGCATTAAGATGAAGCAACACCTGAAACCGTATAAACTAGCTTGGCTAAAAATAGGTAGTGGTGTAACAGTTTCTATAGTTACTTTTCTAATGGTTCTAAGTATAAGGATTTTCTGTGGTGTGATGTTGTTGCTATAAATGTGTGTCATTTGTTGTTGGGTTGTCCATGGCAAATTGATTGAGGGGTTACATATGATGGTAGAGCAAATATTTATAGTTTCATGTTGAAGGGAGTGAAAATTGTGTTAGTGCCCTCTAAGGAATTTGTCGAAAACAATTCCACGAAAGAAAATGTTGCTTTGTTATCTTAGGAAAAGTTTGAAGAAGAATTGTAGGATGTCAAGGTGGTATATGCCTTGGTAGGGAAGGAGGTAGTTGAAAGTGTGGCAACACTAGATGCAGTGGCGTCTTTGTTCACTGAATTCAGGATATATGTCCTAAGGAGCTGTCGACTGGATTACCTCTATAGTGTGATGTTCAGCATTAGATTCATCTTAAGCTTGGTGTTTCCCTACCAAATCGTCCTCACTATAGAATGAGTCCTAGTGAGCATGAAGAGTTGAGGATTAAGAGCTAGGTTGAAGAGTTGTTGGCAAAGGGGTTCATTTGTGAGAGTATGAGTCCTTTTGCAGGTTCGGCCCTTCTCATTCCAAAGAAAGATTTTCTTGGAAAATGTGTAAGGACTGCCATACAACCAAAAAAATTAATGTGAAGTAACATTTTCTTATTCCTCATTTAGATGATCTGGTTGATCAACTAAATGGTGCCAAAGTATTTACCAAACTGGATTTGAAAAGTGAGTATCACCAAATTCGAGTAAAGCTTAGGGATGAGTGGAAAACAACCTTTAAAACGAGGGAGGGATTGTATGATTGGTTAGTGATGTTGTTTGGCCTGTCAAACGTGCCTAGAACCTTTATGAGGGCGATGGAATAGATTTCTATTCATTAGCAAGTGTGTTGTAGTGTACTTTGACGATATATTGATCTATAGTACTAACCATGAAGAGCATCTTTAACACTTAAGGGATGCTCTTAGTGTTCTTCGCAAGGAGAAGTTTTATGTGTTAGAGTAATGCTCTAAAGACAATTACCTTTAGCACTTTTGTACAAACTTTATTTTGATTAATAAAGCAAAAGGCAATTTTTATTAATTTGATGTTCATTTATTATGAATTGATGTCGTTCTTAAATTGAATTAATAAAGTCCATGATATAAAACATAGCATGAAGGAAATCATGATGAGATCATGATAATGAGATTCCTATCATGTGCAATTATGTTAGTATCTAAATTATCCCTAGTCATAGGATTAATAAGACAGGACATTGTTAATCTAGATAAACTAGCACATGTTATACTCTTTGATTTGATCAAGTAGTGGATTTCATAAACCGTAAGCATGAGATATTTAGAGTTAACATGTGAAAGCTTACTAAGAGTAGTAAGTACATCGGATGACCCGCTATGAGATTATCATACGGATGATCTATCAAATGTCAGTGATTAATCTCTTCATAGCAATGGTTAAAATATCATTAGACTTGAGGTACTCAAGGATATCTTGGATACTGATCCTATGTTTTTGATACCATTCTTTTTTACCTTAAGACGAGGTCACTCATAGGTTCATGATTAGGTACAACTATTGGTATTTGAAGGTAATTGGGTAGCCAGTAAAGGATTCACCACTCTTAATAAAAGGAGATGATAACTACGTCCTCTTATTGGGGTCATTACTCGAGAGTCTCTGGCCAGAGCAATTATGTGTGATGAAGAGAGTCCTTAATGACACATAGAGTAATGAGATCTCCAGGACAAGAACTAACATCACTTGGACTAGATGTGACATAGTCAGTCTAGTAGGAGCTGACACTGCCCATACTTCGAACCAAGTGGGGTATAGGATAGTGAAGAGATGAATTGCAAGGTAATTGTCTATAGAAAGGTTCATAAGTCAGATAATTAACTATCAAAGGGTTCATGTGTTAATTCACTTATGTTCCAGTAAATTGGCAGCATGAAAGCCTTCATGATTGCTTGGATTAAGAGTTAATTCAAGTGACATGAAACCATTCATGGTATACTTGGATTAGGAGTTAATTCAAGTGCCCAAAATAATGGAAAACATAAGGGTCATACGCATAAAAGATCAGATGAAATACAAAGTGTGCATGGCTCTTATTTTAAGTAAGTCACGTGACCCACTTTTTGACAGGTGGTATATAAGTGAGTTCTTCACTTATGTACACACAAAATTAAGCCAAAAAACACACTCAATAGAGAGGCTAAAGGTCTAGAAGAGTTCTGGAAGTTGAGAGCAGTGATCTTCAGATTTGTTTATGCAATTTTAAGCAAATTTTTTCATAAGATTAATTGTATATAACTTAGTCTTGATCTAAATCTCACTTGAGCATCTACTTGAACTCATCTTGTTTGCTGCTCTAACCACCCTTACACACTGATTTTTCTTTATCTTTGTGTGCTCTCTAAAGGCCAAGGAAGGTGTTTGGTTTTTGCTACAACCCAAACAAGGAGAAGATTCAAGTAAGGAGGAGTATTTACAAGGTACATCTGCTGTAATTTAATGTTCTTATAATCTGTTTACACATGCACATAAATTCTGGATTTTCTGGGGATGCCACGGGGTTGGAATTTTGATTCCGAAACTTCTACTACCTTGCCATGTATGTGATCCATGGACCCATGGCTCCCTAACAGTAGCATTAGAGCTACTTATGCATGTATAAGATGATCTATTAAACATTTGCAAACTATTTGCTGGGTTGTTATTGACATGCATACTGATTTTGGAATTTTTCGTATAAATTGTAGAAAAACGGGTTTTCTAATTTCCTTTCCCATAAATGTTTACAAGATTTTCTATTATGTTTTTTTCATAAGGAATTTCAATTGACTGTCATTTGCTATTTTATTGCAAATTAATTTCTAGTCTATTCATATGTTGGTTTCTGAAAATTTCTGGAAAACAGAATGCATATGCTGATTTTGAAATTTTTGTAATATTTCTAGAAAATTTGTTTTAAAATTTTCTTTAACATTAATGTTTATAAGGTGTTATATTATTTTTCTGTCAAAATAAATTGCAATTGAGTGTTATTTTCTATTTTATTATGATTTTATATTCATCTTGATGCATGTATGAAGTTCCGGGAAATTTTGGAAATCTGATGAACATGCATACTTGTAAACTCCGTAATAATTATATAAAAATATTATTTTTATGAATTTCCTTCATGAACAGGCACATATGATGTTGCCACCTGTATGAGATGCATGACACATATTTTTAAAGTGATTGATTATTTATTCTCGATTTTACATACATGCTGGTGGTGTATGACAAGTGTTAGTGGA
This sequence comes from Erythroxylum tenue, assembly GCA_027568955.1. Classification (NCBI taxonomy): domain Eukaryota; kingdom Viridiplantae; phylum Streptophyta; class Magnoliopsida; order Malpighiales; family Erythroxylaceae; genus Erythroxylum; species Erythroxylum tenue. The sequence goes on from JAOSBM010000004.1 coordinate 12,309,113, forward strand.
CATATAATGTGCTGGCCAATTCCACTTAGTTCATAAAGAGTTCCTAGAAATTAGTTTCTGTAATTTTTTATTGGGCACATTTAGAATGTGTATAAGATTGAAATTTTTTCAAAATTAATTGAACTTGATTTAATTAATAGATTAAGTCAAAGTCAACACTAGTCAACTTTTGGAAAGCTGACGAGGCTGATTTGTGTGATGAATTATGTGTATGTGTTTCAATTATAAGAAGTTAAAATTTTTTTATAAGATAAGAAATATATTGTTTTGATACTAGTAGCATGCTAAGTGCATGTGCTTGAAATTAAGGTTCCGAAAGATTTTCGAACATCGAATCAGTGTCTTTAGTGTCTAATAGGTTAACTCATTTATCTTTATAATTTTGGCCGTCAAGATATTTGCGCTTGTGCCGAAATTTTCTTGTTAAATTTGAGATGACATAGGGATGTTTTAGATGACTAATTGATGTTAAGGAATTTTGAAAACCCTAAGGATTAATTTAGAATTAATTCAAGTAGAGCATTGCATTTTTAGTGTGACTAGAAAAGGCATATGTACTAGAACTAAAGTGTTTAATTTGGACATGAATATAATTGAATTTTAGGGTTCTTAGTTGAATTACATTTATAATTCGAATTAGCTGAGGCAAACACTAGTCCCCAATTCAATTCAAGAGTTGAATTGAGTCACGAACTTTTGATGCATAGTCAAATCACAACCTAAATTAAACCTCTTTTGTGTGCTACATGCATTAGATGTATTTTAAGGGTTGGTTACATTGGCATGATAGGGTGTTTATGGAAATAAGCTCAATTTAATTGAAGCGTCCATAATCATGTCATACAGTTATAGTAACTATTTGAAAATATATGTGAGTTATATTTAAGTCCATCCAAGTATTGATGAGACCTAAGAACAAATCCCTCAATCAAAAAATTATGACTAACGCCTTCTATTGATATGGCAAGGACCCGAGTTCTTTTAATGTTGGGATGTTGGGAAAACCCAAACCCGCTCTACATGAATATGTTAAAACCATGGAAATTAGATTTTCAGATTCATAGTTTGGTCTTAACTGGAAGCGTTGATTTGTTACACAAACCCAAGGTCAACATGGATAGAGGCGAAGTTAGGTAGAATACATGGGATGTATACGTATCAAGAGTTGATAACCCAATGAGTGTGATAAATCAACAGTTGATGGCACAAGTCGATAGTTACATAACTAAATGCAATTGGTATGAATGATACCTATCGATTGACCTAAGGTGGCATGTTAGACAAATCCAAGGTCATTCTTAGTGATGTTGGATATCGACCCAATAGGAAAAATATAAGTTTTCTTGGATTTATAGTGAAGTCTATGGATTCAGATAAAATATTGGGACCCATAATGCATGTGATTAGAGCTCTTATTGATATGCATTTATATCCATTCTAACTCTCTCTCTCATTCTTCTAGGTTATTGAATCGCCATGATGTCTTCATCTAGTGTGAACTTACGCTCTCTACTAGACTCCAACAAACTCATGGGACCAAACTTCTTAGATTGGCTATGGTATTTGAGAATTGTTCTCAAATACAGCAAACTAGGATACGTCTAGATGAGCCACTTCCCGATCTCCCTACTGCCAATGACTCTGATGAGGATCATAAAGCTTACAAGAAGCTACTGAATGATATTGAGTTGGCTAACTGTATAATGCTAGCCTTTATGTCACCAGAATTCCAAAAGCAGCATGAGGCTATAGATGTTCATACCATAGTCTACTATCTAAGTAAATTGTTGGATGAGCAAGCTCAGTCTCGAAACTCATCAAACAATTCACTTAGATGGTAGACTATGTTATGAGCATCCATAGCCTCATGTTCGACATCTCAAGGTTGCTCTTTCACTCTAAGATGTCTGAGGGATCGTCTCTAGTGCAGTATGCACTGAAGATGAATGGATACATTGAGAGGTTAGCCAGTTTAGGTTTCATAATGGATCATGAATTAATTATAAATTTAATTTTGACAGGTTTGACCGATAGTTATTCATAGTTTGTGCTTAACAATTGGATGAACCAAATATCTACTTCGATACCTGAGCTGATTAATCTACTCAAAACAGCTAAGCAAACTATCAGGAAGGACAGTAAGGCTATGATGCTAGTGGACTCTGCTTCTGACTCTCGCAAGAGGAGCCAAAAGAAGAAGAAGAAGTCTAATAAGTCAGTGGGAGGTGTAGCTAAGAAGAAGGGAAATGAGAAAACACCAAAGGGAATATGCTTCCATTGTAATAAGGAATGGCATTAGAAGAGAACTATAAACTCTATCTGGAGTTGCTGAAGCAAAAGAAGGCATTAGATGCTCCACCGTCTACTTCAGGTATGTTATTTTTCATTGAGGTTAATACTATTTCTGATCAAAATATTTAGGTATTAGATATTAGATGTGGCTCACACATATGTGTTTATATGCAGGGCCTCGAGGATAGCAGACCGCTCATGTTGGCCCCTAAGTTCTTTTCCTATTGAATAAGCATGATTTCAATTAATTTTTGAGGTTTTGATTGATTTATTATTTTGTTGGAGGATCATTGGTTAGATTGATGGAATTAGAAGTATTAAATGGAGAAATTAAGAGTAAGTTAGAGTATAGTATGGTGTAAGTGTAAATGAAGAAGTAAAATGTATAAGGGCCAAATAGGAAGATCACTTAAGGTTAAAAGGTATAATGCTTACATGGAAGGGCATAAGGGACTTTTTGATGATCATTAGGAGTGGAAATTAGAAGAATAAAATTAAAAAAGAAGAGGGAAAGAAGAGAGTGTCGTGGAAGAGAGGAAGAAAAGAGAGAAAAACTGGTTTTGAGAAATCTTGAAGAGTTTGAAGATTTTGAAGCATCAACAAGTAAGTATAAGCATCGTTCTTCTTAATTAGATGAATGAAACATGTTTTGATGTTAGTTAAGGGATGACTATGTGTGGGAAGTTTTTGAGAATAGGTAAATGTATATGTTTAGTTTTAGGGTTTGTGATCAAAGGTAGATTTTGATGTTTTTGTTAAGATTTTAGGTTGTAATGAGCTTAAGAATGAAGTATAAGAGGTGATTTAAGGTTAAGATAGGTTGTATTTGAAAGATGGGAAGTGTATAGTTGAAAAATGCCAAGAAAACAGGTTTTCGGAGGATTTTGGACTCGCATGTCGCGACGTACTTATGCCCTCGTCACGACGTGCTCTAGTTTTCTCGTCGTGGCGAGAGACCATTTTCCAGAACAGACATAGTTTGGTATTTTGGGCATAACTTTTGATGTAGATGTCCAAATTATGTGATTTTTGATTCGTTATAAACTAGAGACATAGGTATACAATTTTTATGAGGAATGGAGTCCAAATTCGGTCCATAAAATTCTTAAATTTTGGATGGAAGTTGAGCATAGATTTTTTTTTCAGCATAAGTTATAGTTCAAATTGTTAAAGTATGCCTTTCCGATTTCTTCACCAAATTGAATGGAATTTTGGTTGTTGTTTAAGGAAATCAAGTGAGGAAGTGAGGCAAGAGGAGCAAGAGGAAGGACACATTTGAGCAAGTGATAAGCAAGGATTTCAAGGTGGGTTACACTTTTATAATTGAACAATAAGCCATAAATGCTTCTTTTGAAAGAACGGAAATAAAGGATTTTTAACTACTTTATACATGTTCATTTGTTGCGTTTGAATGCTTTAAGAATGTGCTACATGTTTGTATATGAATTGCATTATCAGTTTATAGAAATGGTTTTGAAGGAACATTGATTTTTGAAACGATATTATGGTTATGAAATCAAGTTTTGAAAGAAATGTGCCATTTTCGGTAACAAGTTTACAAGATAGGAAATACATGTTATGTAGTGCCCCCTTACCGTAGGGTACACACCGGGACGCCCGCAGGTCGTCCTGGTACATATCCTACGATAACGGTGAGCTACGAACAATCACTACAAACACTTCACATGGCATCATAATAGAACATCAATATAAAAATCACAATATTTTTTAAACTAAAATTTTCCTCATTTCATTTCATCAAAATCAGAAGTTTATACACTTGTCATCCTTTACTGTCAGTACATCAGTCCAAAAACCTAGTACAAAATGCTACATGAAAGAGGAAAAATATCAGATCTATCTAGGCCATCCCAAAAGTCCTAGCTGAACGGCCTGTGAGCCATGACTTCTCTCGCCAAATAATCTACACGGCTAGAAAAGTCTCTCTAAAGCTAGGAGTCTACTCTCGGTCCTGAAAGCCTGAAAAATAATTGCAAATTTTGGGTGAGTGATTGAGCCAAGTTTATCTTATAAATTGGCTGCATTTTCTTGATTGTTTGTGCACTAGTTGACTCCTAATTGATGATTTTTGTGCTTAGTTTGGTTCCTTATATTGAGCTTTTATAATTTGCAAATTGCCAGTACTTTATCTTCATTTGATATCAATTTCTGTATAACTTTTATGAGGACAATTGATACTGCAATTGCTTTATTTTGTAGGAACAA
>JAOSBM010000004.1:12340663-12358748 GCA_027568955.1 Erythroxylum tenue
GAACCATATCCAACACAGATGACCAAGCAGAAGTACACTATTTACCCACTTACAAAAAGAACTGTGATAAAGATTGTTCTTGACATTCAGCCAAGACCTTACATTGTTCACAATGAAGAAAAGGGGAAGAAGAAAATGTATCTAGAAGGGATTACAAGTGATATGATAGAAGATCAAATAGATGTTGAAGTGAGGAGCATAGATGCAGCATGTTATGTAGCTCAACAGAGAGGAATCTATGTTTCCCACCATATCTCAAGAGCATCAGGAAGTCATTGTGGTCGTCTTACCACTGATGAAACTTCTCAGGTAGTTGGGAGAATAACAGAAGGGCAGTACAGAACCATCAGAGTGGAGATATTAGTTTCAAAATAGAGACTCTTTTGCACCTAATTTTGCATCTTAGACCCTTGAGCTCTATATCTTCAATTGGAGATGAACTTCACCTTCTAGGAAAACGAGTCCCAAAGCTACCTCATCCTGATGATCTTGATCTCCCTGAATCAAACGTATTGTTCAAACCTCCTGCTATTACAATCATTGAACTGGATGTCTTACCTTTAGAATCATTTGGTACTACTATTGGTTTTGAAGAAGCACATCAGACGAGTGATGAAGCCTTAGTCGAAGAAATTGGAGAAATTCATGACAAGGTCAATGATCTACGTGTTTCAGTGGGTGACTTACATGAGGAAGTAGCTCATATACGATAAGACTTTAAGTTCCTCTGTACTGAAATGCAACAAATTTTCTATGAAATTATAAAGCATCTTCGGTCATGATTTTTGATTAATAAAAAATAGTCGGAGAAGTGAAAAAGAGAAAGATAGGGGGAGAAGAGAAGAAAACTTGAAGAGAAAGAAAGGGAGAAGAGGAGAAGAAAAGAAGATAGTATAGTTTACAATTTTTTTAATTGTATATCTTCTTATAAATAATACTCGATTAGCTTTCTAAAATTATGATTATTTGTTATCATCAAAAAGGGGGAGATTGTTAGGTCAAAAAGACTTCGCGTCTAATAATTTTGGTGAAAATAAAATAATAATAATATTAGAAAGTGAAGAACCGTTTTGGTCAGACGGAAGCAGAAACTAAGAAGGAAGTAGAAGAAACTAAGACGAAAGAAAGTAAGACGGAAGCAGAAGCAGACTAAGACGAAAGAAAGTAAGACGGAAGCAGAAGCAAACTAAGACGAAAGAAAGTAAGACGGAAGCAAAAGCAAACTAAGATGAAAGTAAGTAAGACGGAAGCAGAAGCAAACTAAGACGAAAGTAAGTAAAAAGGAAACGAAAGCAAACTAAGACGAAAGAAACTAAGACGAAAACAAAAGTAAACTAAGTCTAAAGTAAAAGTAAGACGAAGACCTGATACTACGTCGGATGGTTAATCAGTTTGAGTTAGTTACAGAACTCAACTGAATAATTGTTTCTTCAAAGATTAAGAAACAAGAAGAAAGAAGCAGTTATCAAGAAGCAGTTGAAAATGAAGACTATAAATACGAGTCAGAGTCGAAGACTGAAAAAGTTAGTGAATTCAATTAGTGATTTGAGATACTGATCTTAAGTTTTTTAAACACTGTATTTATACGAAACGCGAGAGCTATCATTTTTGTAACAAAGCTCGCAATATCTTTCTGTAAAGAGAGAGGAAAAGCTGAGAGCCTGAAGAGGCTAAGTGAGAAAAACAATACTTGGTGTAAGAGACCTGAAGAGGCTCTGTGGAAAAGAATACTTGTATAGTTTGAAAAGAATAGTGAAATCTCAGAAAGGATTCTGAGGGCTGGACGTAGCCTACGGTTTGATGAACCAGGATAAAATTGTTATGTCAACTTCTGAACTCTCGACTTTTAATTTCTATTGTTTTATACAAGTACTTAGAAGTTAATTGCAATAAATTGTAATTTTTACTCAATAGTTTTGAAAAAGCAAGTTTTCAAAGAAATATAAAAGGGGATTGTATTCACGAAAAAAGGTTACACAATTCAACCCCCCCTTCTTGTGCTTTTTGTATATTGAGCGTAAAGTCTATACTAAAGCGTGATTTACTTCAAAACATGCTTCAATCAATGATAAACATTATGTTTTGACCATTGTGGATGATTTCAGCAAAAATACATAGACTTTTTTTTCTTAAACACAAACGCCAAATTGTTCAATCACTTCAGACCTTCTTCAACCTTATCAAAAACCAATTCCATACATCTGTTAAAGTCATGAGAATAAACAATGACACAATGTTTATTGGTATATCTTGCACATCTTTATTATCTACCTTAGGCATTATTCATCAGAAAACACGTGTTTATACCTCTCAACAAAATGGAGTTGTAGAACCTAAACATAGACATTTTTTGGAATTTACAAGATCTTTGATGTTTCAATCATCTATTCTTATTCGTTTTCGAGATGAGGACATTCTCATAGCCACCTGTTATACATAGACTTCCTTCATCAACTATTTCCTAGAAAACTTATTATCAAATCCTCTTTCACAAGGAACAAGATTATTCTTTTCTCAAAACCTTTGGTCGTTTATGTTTTACCTCAAATATATTTCATCACCAGCATAAGTATGAACTAAGAGCTTTCAAAGTTGTCTTTATTGGTTATTCAGTTGGGCAAAAGGAATATAAAGTGTATGATTTGGAAATACAAAAGATTTTTATTTCCAGGGATTTCATCTTTTATGAAATATTTTTCCATATTGAAATATTTTTGCAAATGATACTAGTATTCCTTTACCTGTAATTTGCCCAGTTTCAGATGATCCAATCACCCATTTTAATCATTTCAATTCCACCAATGTTTCTCAAACTAATCCTGTTTGTGTTTTTACACCTGATGCTTCCTCACACCATACAACACCTACCCATATTGAAAATCCATATTTACTAGCAACCAATGACAAACTTGCTGTCAGAAAAAAGCAACAACCTCTATGGATGAAAGATTTTGTTTCCAATTCAGAACAATCTTCTTCACCTTTTGAATCTGTTGTGAGCACTCATCAGTAACCTCCACAAACACCACTGACATTTCCTTATTTTGTCTCATCACACTCATCTTCTACATACATGTCATTTTTGGATAATATGTCAACTATTAAGGAACCCAGCTCATATTCTCAAGCTAGAACATATGAGAATTGGCAGAGAGTGATGGAGGATGAGTTGTAAGCCTTAGAAAAAATCAGACTTAGGAGTTAACTGATTTACCTCCTAACAAGCGGGCAATAGGCTATAAGTGGGTATACAGAGTTAAATACAAGAATGATGCTATTGTGGATAGATTCAAGGCTAGTTTATTTGCAGAAGGTTTTCATTAAGTAGAAGGGGAAGATTATTATGACAATTTTCACCTGTTACTAAAGTAGTGATGGTCAAAACGTTTTTTCACTATAGTAGCTATAGTAGAAACAAAGGCATGGAATTTACATCAATTGGATATCAACAATGCATTTTTACATGGCTTTTTAGATGAAGATATTTATATGGAATCCCCACCAGGTTATATAAAGGCATATGATGGCAAAGTTTACAGATTAAGAAAATCATTGTATGAATTTAAACAGGCGTCGAGATAATGGAATCGAGAATTTTCTCAACGTCTTCATCAGTTTGGTTTTAAAAAATTTGCTCATGATAATTGTTTATATGTCAAAGGCACGGGTCAAAGTCTTTTAGCTTTAATCGTCTATGTAGATGACATTCTTCTTACAAGAGCTTCAAAAGATGATATTTCTGCTATCAAACAGTTTCTCAACAACAGTTTACTATCAAGGATTTATGCTTTGCAAAAAACTTCTTGGCTTGAAGGTTGCTTGACCATCTAAAGGAATGTATATTAATAAGAGAAAATATATTTATGATATTTTGGAAGATGTTGGTCTAGCATGTGCAAAGGATAACAAACTCCTCTTCCAAAGTCATATAAATTTCTTATTGAAAATGCTCTCTTACTTATAGATTCAGAGTCATACCGAAGGTTAATTGGATGTTTATTATATGTGGGATTTATTCGACCTGATATTACATATTTAGTCCAACAATTAAGCCAATATGTTCAGTCTCCTACTGTTGTTCACTAGAAAGTTGTTTTTACATGTTTTAAAGTATCTAAAAGGATGTGCTTCGAAGGGTTTATTTTATGCTTTATGATATTCTTTCAATCTTATAGCATATTGTGATGCATATTGGGCAACCTGTCCTGGTACCTGACACTCTCTTATAGGTTATTTTGTTTTCTTGATTTTTTTTTGATTTCTTAGAAAACAAAGAAACAACCTACATTTTAAAAATCTTCGACAGAAGCTAAATTTCGAAGCATGGGAGCCACAACTTGTAAATTACAGTGGATTACTTATCTTTTAAGGGGTTTTCAGATTTCTACTCCCTCACCAATCTCTTCTTATTGGGATAATCAAGCAGTTTTACATATTGTTGTTAATCCTATTTTTCACTCATTATATTTCTTCTAAATAACAGCTAGCTGATATGTTTACTAAATCCTTGGATGATCCTATGCTTCATAATCTACTACGCAAGTTGGTGTGTGATTGGTACCAACCTCCAACTTGAGGGGGGGGGGGATGTTACAGCTACTGCAAATTAATAATGTGTTACATCCTATAAAGTAGAAGCTGCGCAAAGATGAACATAGTAGTCTTTAGCAAGTTGATAATTAGTTTTTTATTTACAACATAGGTTTACTTGTAATTTAATTCAATATGGAGACTAAGTTTGTAATACAAATAATTGTTTTACTACTATATAAACATAACAATCATGAATAACAAAACAGTGAGTGATATTGGTTTTCTACAAGTTCTCACTTTTAACTACAAAAGGGAAGAGGGAGAGATAGATAGAGAGAGAGAGAGAGAGAGTTTGGGCACATTTAACACCAATAAAACATAATTTAATGAACGTTTACTAAATATGCCATAATGGCATATTAGCTATAAAATGAATATAAAGAAAACAAAAAGTTAAACATACTAGATTTTGAATATAAAAATGCGTACTATATTCGAAGAATTTTGATGGCATGCTTCAAATATAGTCAAAGTGTGAAAATTTGGCTTAGAAGATAATATTTTTAAATTCAAATTAATTGAAAAGAAGGTGGATTATCAGTTTTAGCTAAGTATGGATGGAAAAGTGATTATTAAAGTACCAAATTCCATATGACTAGAAGTCACCCAATAGAAACTAATCATGCTCCATTTACTATCTTGATATTCATGCTTTATCGAAACAATATAATGATATAATCTAACATAAAACATAAATCAAGGTGGTCGAATACATCAAAACCATATATGTTGTCAATTGATGACACTAGACAATAAAATAATTAATACATATTGAAAAGAAGAAACTAGGATTAATGTAGTTTGGTATTTGGATCAACAATTAATATTGATGAGAAAAGTACAAAAAAGAATGGGACTAAAAAGATGAAAAGAAATGACCATCATAAAGACTGGAAAAATCGAGAAGAAAATTAAGTTATAAAGGAAGATGTAGTTGAAAAACTTTAATTTTATACTAAACATTCAAAATTGTATGAGCTGAAGTTAATTGAATATTAGATCATGAAGTAAATGACTTATTAATATAGAAATCATGTATAATATGTAATTTGGTAAGTAATGCAATAGCGAAAATCAGTATCTATTTTTGTAACAACAAAAAAATTAAAAAGATAAGAGTTAGAAAATATGACGCCGCAATTTATCTTGGTTCACCCTTAACCTCGGGCTACGTCCAGTCCTCAAAGTCCGTCTGAGATTTCCACTATAACTTTCAACATTACAAGTATTATTTCTACACTTCCAGACCTTCTTCAGGTCTCTTTCACAAAGTATTCTTTATTTACTTTCTTTGCCTCTTCAGGCTCTAGCCTTTCTTTTCACTAGAAATGATATTGTTTGAGCTTCACGTTACAGATGTATTTGCTCTCTTTTTCTCACTTGAGCTTTTACAATCAGAATTCTTCTCTCTTTATATTGTATCGTAAAGGTAAAGTTATTTTTTCTTATGATTATAACTACTATTTATAGCCTAAATCTTCAACGGTTTTCTTAAGAATTCTGCTTGTCGAATCTTCTAAAAAAATGGTTATTAGTTGAGTCCAATAACTAACTCCAACTAAATGACGTTCTCGTACATTCTTTAATTTTCATCATCTTGCATGGATTCATACGCTTCGTCCAGTGTCTCATATGCTTCGCCTGGTGTCTTAGAGTAAGCACTTCGCACTTCGTCTTATCAGCTTTTACTAACGTATCGTCTTGATTTGATGATTTGTACTATTGACATTTATCTGCACACTTAACAAATTCATCAAAACAGTTCACACATTTCTATGATTATTATTATTTGACTTTCATCAACATTAATAGAGGAAGTGAAGTCTTCTTGACTTAACAGATCTATCCAAACTTGCAAAAGTAAGAATTCAATTCACATAGGTAAGAGACGTTTTTGTTAATTTTAGCTAATGACTTTCTCCAAAATAAAAGAAAAGTAGATAAGACATGAATGAAACAAAACCAAGTTGATAAATACACAAAAACTTTGTAATGGACCCCGATCCACCAGCAACAGCCCAGAGTATAGAAGCAGCTGAGGATCCGTTACTGCCTCGAAGATCCCAGCATGAGAAACAAACTCCTGCATTCCTAAAGGATTACGTGATCGACTGATAGATTATGTTATGAATTCTGTTATGGTACACAGATAGATTGCAGTATAAATAAACTTGAGGAATGATCAAGTAGGCATAGAATTTGCTTGTAACGTTTAGCCTTCTTCTTCCCCCTGCTGAGCACTATCCTGTGTCTAGCCTTTCTCTCTCGAAACCCTCTGAATTTCTTACTTTGCCTATTAAGGCCTACAGATTGTACTACTCCAATCCAGAAATATAGAAAATATACTGTTGCTTCATTATTGCCTTGCACTCATCTATTGTCTGACTTACATGCAATAACGACCATTACAATTTGGTGCTTTCATTCTCGTCCTCTCCTCTATGGCTGATAACACCCGACTTGCTAAACTTGATTCCACTATCACCAAACTCCAAACCGATTTAGCTTCCCAATCCTCTACTTGAACTCCCTTCAATCCACTGTCACAGCCCAACAATCCACCGTGCTTGACATGAAACATCAAATGGATGAAATCAGCCAACAACTTGCTCACCTCGGGCAGCTACTAAAAGGAAAAAAACCCGAATCTGAGCCACCTATCACCGTCTCTCAACCCAGCTCCTTCCACACTGGCAACCACCGTCCTCCTTTCCCCAATGAGGATGTTGACTTTGATTGCCCCTTTCTATCCAAGGCCGCTCGCGTCGAACTTCCTAAGTTTGATGGCTCCGATCCGGAATCCTGGATTTTCAACGCCGATGAATTCTTCGATTTTTATGACACTGACGATTCTATACGTATCACCATCGCTGCCTTTCATTTTGAAGGAAAAGCCCGGCGTTGGTATCGGTGGATGAAGACTAACAAGCAGCTTTCGGGCTGGGCACAATTTAAGCACTCCCTCATCGACCACTTCAAGTTCACCACCCTTGAAGAACCAGAAGGCCTGTTAGCCAAACTTTACCAAACAACCTCCGTTGAAGAGTATCAGACCCGCTTGGAGGCCTTATCCAACCAAACCACCGGCTTGCCTTCCACTTTTTTCGTGGACTGTTTTATTTCCGGGCTCCGCCCCGACATCAAATCCGAGGTCCTCTCCTTTCGCCCTACCTCCCTCAATCACGCCATCAGCCTCGCCCGATTACAAGAAGCCAAATTATCCGAGACCTGCAAACTTTTACTTAAATCACTACCCCCTCCTGCTTTTGACAGAAAGCCCGTCGACCCCGGCCTCCTTCCTTCACCCACTCCCAACCTCTTTAAGCTTCCTTTCGATTCAGATCAGTCAACTCCTTTCCCTAATTTCACCCGACGCCTGACCCATAATGAAGCCCAACAACGGCGTGATCAGGGGTTATGCTTTTACTGTGACGAGAAGTTTGTCCGAGGCCACAAATGCAACAGAACCCAAATGTTTCTTCTCGACGATGACTACCCTTCCGATGACACTGAACCCCTTCCCCTGCCATCGACCTCACCTTCTTCACCCACTCCCCCACCCGCTCCCGACCCTGGTCCTTCCGAACTTTCTTCCCCAGATTCCAACCCCACTTCTACCCCTTCCCCTACCCAGCAAACCATGATCTCCTACAATGCCATGTCGGGTTGCCTCTCTCCCGCCACCCTCTGCTCTTTAGGACAAATGCACGACCGTTCGGTCCAAGTCTTATTAGATGGGGGCAGCACGCATAACTTCATTCAAAGTCGCATCGCTCACCATCTTGGACTGGACATCGACCCTTCCGTCTCCTTTTCGATTTTGGTTCGCAATGGCGAAAGTATCTACAACGAAGGCAAGGTTCGGAATGTCCATTTACAAATCCAAGGGACCGACATTACTACTGATTTTTATGTCCTTCCACTGCACGGTTCCGACGTCGTATTAGGAGTGGCCTGGCTCGCAACTCTCAGCCCAGTCCTCACCAATTATGCCACCTCCACCTGCCAATTTACCCTCGGTGACTCCCCTATATCCTAGACAGGACTTCACAACCATTGCCCCCATCCCATCCAACTAAATTCCCTTCGCTGGACTCATCTCATCGGCTCTGTTGCCGCCTACTTCAGCCTTCAAATCAACTTCCAACCCACCACCCGACCTTCCTCCAAATCGGCTGCCTTTGCCCACCTCCTACAACAATACCGGGATGTCTTTACTAAACCGTCTGGACTTCCACCTTCCCTCCCCACTGACCACTCCATTCACCTCGCTCCCAATGCCTCCCCCGTTAACGTCCGCCCCTACTGTTACCCTCACTTCCAAAAACACGAGATTGAAAGGCAAGTCACAGAAATGCTCAGTGAGGGGCTTATAAGGCCCAGTACAAGTCCATTTTTGTCTCCAGTTCTTTTAGTCAAGAAGAATGACGGCACTTGGTGGTTCTGCGTCGACTACCGAGCTCTCACTGCCATCACCATATGCGACCGGTTTCCAATTTCAACTGCGGATGAGTTGTTTGATGAGCTTTTCGGTGCCACAGTATTCTCCAAGATCGATCTACTTGCCGGTTTCCATCAAATCTTGATCCGACCAGAGGATGTTCATAAGACAACATTTCGCACTCATGATGGCCATTTTGAGTTCCTCGTCATGCCCTTCGGCCTCACGAATGCTCCATAAACCTTCCAGGCCACCATGAATGGTATCTTCAAACCTTACCTTCGTCACTTTATACTAATTTTTTTTGATGATATTCTTGTCTACAATCGGAGTATTGCCGACCATCTTCATCATTTGTCCCTTGTCTTCAACACACTTCGAGCCCACGGGTTAGTAGCCAAAGAAAGCAAGTGCACTTTTGGCCAATCCACGATCGAATATTTGGGCCACATTGTTACTGCGAATGGCTTGCAGGTAGACCCAGGCAAAATCTCTGCCATCCAGGATTGGCCGATTCCTACCACCGCCAAACGCGTGCGGGGCTTCCTTGGATTGGCAGGCTACTACCGCCGCTTCATCCGCAGTTTTGCCCGGATTGCTTCCCCCTTATCGGATCTCCTAAAAAAGGATGGGTTTAAGCGGACGTCTTCGGCCCAATCAACTTTCGATCAGCTCAAGGCGGCCTTGAGTAACGCCCCCTTTCTGACCCTTCCAAATTTTTCTTCTCCATTTACCATTGAGACGGACGCTTCCGGCATGGGCATTGGTGCTGTTTTAATCCAACACGACAAACCCGTGGCTTTTTATAGCCAAAAGCTATCGCCACGGCTACAACGGTCTCCCGCGTATCATCGTGAAATGTACGCTATCACCCAGGCTGTGGGAAAATGGTAGCAATATCTTTTGGGGCGACGATTTACGATCATCACCGATCAGAAAGCTCTTCGGAATCTCACCGCACAAACCTTTCAGACCCCTGAACAATAGCATTGGCTATACAAACTGGTGGGATATGATTTCAAAGTGGTATATCGGCCCTGTAAACTGAATACGGTGGCGGACGCCTTATCAAGGGTCCCTACTGGTTGTTTTATGGTCATATCGTTTCAACATTTCGGTCGTTTGGAAGAATTTCGCACCTTAAATACCACCAACCCCGACCTTCTTCAGCTCCGCGCCAAGGTCGAAGCCTCTGATCCATGCTTTCGTGAATTCTCCATTCAGGAGGGGTTACTGTTCTATCGAAACCGATTAGTCGTCCCCAACGACTCCTTACTCCGGCGAGCCATCCGTGAAGATTTCCATTCCTCCGTCATCGGTGGCTATGCAGGCACTACACGAACCTTTCACCGTGTAGCCGCTAATTTTTATTGGCCGTCTATGCGACAGGATGTCCAGCAATTCGTGCAATAATGTCTGGTGTGTCAGACCATGAAGTCATCCCAGTTATCCCCGGTCGGCCTGCTACAGCCACTGCCTCTTCCAGATCAGGTATTCGATGAAGTCAGCATGGATTTTATTACTGGCCTTCCCCCATCCTTCGGCAAAACTGTCATCTTTGTTGTTGTGGACCGCTTGTCGAAATATGCGCATTTTTTTGCTTTGCCCAGCAACTTCGACGCTGCCAAGTTAGCGCACATTTTCTTGAATGGGGTTGTGAAGTTACATGGCATCCCATCCAAAATTGTGAGTGACCGTGATCCCCTGTTCTTAAGCACTTTTTGGGCAGAATTAACGAAGCTACAAGGAACAACAAGGGCCTTAAGTTTTGCCTATCACCATGAAACCGACGGGCAGACCGAAACTGTCAATAAAGTGTTGGAGATGTATCTTCGTTGAGCTGTCGCCGATGCCCCCAATACATGGGTTCCTTGGTTACCATGGGCTGAGTATTGGTACAATACGTCCCACCATAGTTCAGCCGGTATGACCCCCTTTCGTGCCCTTTATGGCTGAGATCCTCCGACCATAATTCGCTACATTTCGGGCACCGCTAAACTATCCACAGTTGACCATGCCTTGACCGATCGAGACTGTATACTCACACATCTCAAGACCAACTTGTTCAAGGCCCAGAACCGTATGAAGAATCAAGCGGACAAACACCGTCGGGATGTTTCCTTCGAAGTTGGCGACTAGCTCTTCGTCAAACTCCAACCATACTGCCAGATGTCCCTGCGCCTCCTCCGCAACCAAAAGCTCGGGCCAAGGTATTTTGGCCCTTTCCAAGTCCTCCAGAAAGTTGGCCCAGTTGTTTACAAACTGGACCTTCCGCCATCATCCCGCCTTCACCCAATTTTTCACGTTTCCGTTTTAAAGAAATGTGTCGGCCAACCACCTACTCAAACTATACCATTGCCACTTCTGGAGCCCAACCACGAGTCCCGCAATTCGAACTCCACCTGGAACCTTGAGGACAAGGTTCGTTTTGCAGAAGGCAGCAATGTAATGGACCTCGATCCACCAGCAACAACCCAGAGTATAGAAGCAGCTGAGGATTCGTTACTGCCTCGAAGATCCCAGCGTGAGAAACAAACTCCTGCATTCCTAAAGGATTACGTGATCGACTGATGGATTCTGTTATGAATTCTGTTATGGTACACAGATAGATTGCAGTATAAATAAACATGAGGAATGATCAAGTAGGCATAGAATTTGCTTGTAACATTTAGCCTTCTTCTTCCCCCTGCTGAGCACTATCCTGTGTCTAGCCTTTCTCTCTCGAAACCCCTCTGAATTTCTTACTTTGCCTATTAAGGCCTACAGATTGTACTACTCCAATCCAGAAATATAGAAAATATACTGTTGCTTCATTATTGCCTTGCACTCATCTATTGTCTGACTTACATGCAATAACGACCATTACACACTTCATGAGTAAAAGTGTTTGTTTTGTTACTAGGAGTCCACTTAGCAAAAGTAAATGAAGTTCTTGAGTTTAAAAAATCATGTGATCCAAGTAACTTGCAAGCTTCCAAGACATTTATATAAATAACCTAATATATTTATCTGAACAAATTAAGTAAAGGAATTGTCGAAAAATACAAGTCCAAAAATGTGTCAATGACTCTAAGAGATAAGTTTATATGATAAAAATGTTTCAGTAATTAGAAGATACAAGTTTATATCTTACTTGAAGAATCTCATATTTTTAAGATGTGAATTTCTATACCGAAAACATGACACTAATAGTAAGATATTTTTCTTAGAATATTGGTTGGATGTATATAGCAATCAAAAGTAATTTAATTTGTAAATTTATATTCGTTATAATCAAATCCAAGTAGAAGTATATACGTTAAAAATGTTGTAGTTATTTACCTTTTCACTAACAATTTAAGTAGAATAATAACTTTTTGTTTTATTCATGAATAGGTTCTGCGATAATTATCGAATTGTGATAAAACCAGTTCGTATGAAAGATAGTAAAATAGTTGCTATTCATAACATTATTCTTATACATGCAA
Organism: Erythroxylum tenue; assembly: GCA_027568955.1. NCBI lineage: Eukaryota > Viridiplantae > Streptophyta > Magnoliopsida > Malpighiales > Erythroxylaceae > Erythroxylum > Erythroxylum tenue. The sequence continues at coordinate 12,353,165 of JAOSBM010000004.1, forward strand.
TGATCAACCTGTGGATGCATGGAAATTTTATTTCTGAAATTCCAAATTTATAAATTTGAAGAGAAGCACATATATTCATCAAGTCGTTGTTTCTATTAAAATTAGATGCATGTATTTTGTGCTTTTTTCAATCGTACGTACTCATTATATATAGTTGGGTTTTTCAATTATTTTTTCACCAATTGTTTTTATAAACTCGGATCACCAATTGGAAGCTGAACTGGGTGCAATTCGACGTAGTGGTGGGCCAGGAAGTGTGGTAATGAAAATGGGAAAGAGACAATCATGCCTCATGGGGATAGCAGCACCGTGTCGTCATCTAACCCGGCAAAGGCTTAAAATTCCCCCCCCCCCCCTGTCCTATTTTTCATAGGATCTGACGTATTTTTTATGTACCAGTTTTATTTCATCTCAATTATTTATTTATATAAAATTTATTAAAATAAATAATTGAGATCAGAGAATTAAAACATGAAAAATGGGACAGAGGATTATGTTCCTAAAATTCCAGCGCACGTGAATCCTCTGACGTGTTTCTCTCCTATTTACTACATGAAACTCGAAGCAGCAAAATGCCCACCACCCTCCTCCTAGGCTTATTTAACTACCCATGAGCCCAATCACACTACTGTTCTTCCCAAACATCACATATCATTAATACCTATCCGATTTTTGTGATACATTTTACCTTTTTTTTTTTCAAATGTTTCAAGCACCTATTATCCAAAGCTCATGAACCAAAGCTAGCAAACAAAAACTTGCTTAGATATAGAAAGATAGAGAGAAAGAATATACAGGAAAGTAAGTCTTCTTATCTACAGCTAGACAGAGTTCGACTTGCAAAAAGCTTGTCATAATATGGAAGTTGCGGAGAAAATGGTATTCGAGGAGACAGAACTCAGGCTAGGCTTGCCAGGAAATGGAGGGACTGAAGGAGAGGTGGCAAGGAAGAGAGGGTTCTCCGAAACAGTGGGTTTGAAGCTCAATCTGTCCTCAAAAGAAGAAACGATTGATCCAACTGAAAAGTTCAAGGGTTTACACGGGGAAAAGAACCTTCTTGCTGCCGATCCAATGAAAACTCCAGCCAAGTAAGTTGCATGCTTTTTTATTCTTTTGTTTTCCTTCTTCTCCCGTGATCTTCAGTCATGTTGGTTTCACGGTCATGTTACCAGCACAAATTACAAGATATTGCTAAGCTTAGGTGCTTGTTTAGGCCACTAACTTAGTTCAAAAAGAGAGATAGGGTGTGGGTAAGAAAGGGTACAGTTTCTTGTATAACCAAATAAACTAGATTTCTTGTATGTATAAAAGAGAATCATTATTTCAGGAAAGAATGATTTGTTGTCTTTATGACTCTCTGTATATAGATCTTGTTGTATAGTTCAACGATGAAGCTCAAAAAACTCTACTGTAGTTGTTTAAATGTCCGACCTGAGATAATTACTTGTGCTTCTCGACAAACTTTAGAACATATATATGCATGAGAAGAGCTACAGATCATAACAGCATGTCTTGAGCAAATAGGTAAGTACTCCGTGTACTCTTCACCACATCCTGTATTAATTACAACAGTACATATATCTTGTTGTAGGCTGCTTATCTGGGTAGATAAATGTACCGATATTCATCTATTATTCTTAATTAGTATCAATCTCTGAGGAAAAATAAATGGTAAAAACAATTTAAAAGAAAAGGTCAACGGAAATTTTAGTTAAGAGGTCTCAAGAGCCTACATGCGGTTAGCCTTTGAAGGTCAAGAATTGTATGTTCTCTTTATTTTTTCTTGATTGAAAGTAAGATACTTGGATGGTAAATATATATATATATATATATATTTACCATCCAAGTATCTTACTTTCAATCAAGTATCTTACTTTCAATCGAAGAAAATTGACAGAAAGAAAAGGAAGAGATGAAGAGGGAATTATAAGGTCTCCAAGCGTGTCTAAAGAAAATACGAACACTAATAATTGTTTTTATTAACTAACAGTCAAGTAATCATTTGATAATTGAAAATCTTAATTCGTCAAGATTCTTCTTATTATTAATTGATGGTAATTCTAGGGCACAGATTGCGGGATGGCCTCCAGTTCGATCATCTAGAAAGAATATGTTGGCTGTCCAGAGGAGCAGCGCTGATGAGATGAGTGAAAAGGTCATTAATGGAGGTACCCCTACCTTTGTGAAAGTTAGTATGGATGGTGCACCTTACCTCCGTAAGGTGGATTTAAAGATGTACAAGAGCTATCAGCAGCTCTCTAACACCTTGGCCAAGATGTTCAGTTCCTTCACTATAGGTAAATTATTTAAGCATCCACAAGTTCTATATGGTATAAAATGATATAATATTACTACCATCTTTAATGTATATATAGTTGTAAGTTGACAGGGAATTGCTTTAACAACAATGAAGGGAGCATTGGGTCTCAAGGAATGAAAGTTTTCATCAACGAAGGAAAGCTTATGGATCTACTTAATGGCACTGACTATGTTCCCACCTATGAAGATAAGGATGGAGATTGGATGCTTGTCGGCGATGTCCCTTGGGAGTAAGTCCTTTATACACTTCTTCTATGTATCTAGCTAAAACCCTAACAATAAAGGTGCCGAGAATTAATTAACAAGACAAAACAAGTAAATCTTATATGTTAGGGGTTCTGAGAAATAACTGAAGTTTTCTATTATTTCAATCATCACAGGATGTTTGTTGATTCATGCAAAAGGCTACGCATAATGAAAGGAACAGAAGCCACTGGACTTGGTTCGTATCAGCTATCGATCTCCTATCACTTTGATGTAGTTTGAAAAAGAAAAACTGAGAAATGGTTAAATTATGATCTTTTTGTATACTTAAATAGGCATGTTTGCGTTTTTTTTATTTTGAAGTTGTTTTCTATGCCTGATTACGTCATCTAGTTAGTGATTTACTTTGCCGTCTTTAGAAATCTAAAATAAGGAAACTGAATTTTCTTCTTTTTCCTAACCATTTTGGGAATTCAGCACCTAGAGCCCTGAAGAAGCGAAAGAGCAGGAGTTAAAGCACTACCATGAATTCCTGCAGGAAAGTTGCAAATTTTGAGCAGGAAGTGGAAGACTTGATGATGACAAGGTGTTTATGTATAATTACTACGTGGAGTACCATATATCTGTTATGGACAGAAACGATAATAACTCTTTCACGTTATTTTCCATGACGGTGTTTATGTTTCTTATACACGGTTAGTGTTTACGGTTTGCCTATCAATGACACTATTAAAGATGATGGATCTGTTCGCTGTAATCTTCCTCATCTGATTATTTGCATTATTGTTGCAAATACCAGGATATATATATATATATATATATTATCGTCATATACAGTACTATATATGTACAGTCATGATGTTTCTTGTAGCGTATTTATAGAAATCTAATGCGTATGTACAACCTGGACATAGATGTGTTCCATCCATGAGCCTATGCCTATGTTAGAGAAGGGGAACAAGAGCATGTGCATGTTCTTGGAGCATTTATTCATGCCAATCAAAGTAGGTTGTTACTTATTTTTTCAGGTTGCATGATAAAAGATGAAAATTAACTACTGTATATAATCGTATACGCTTCAGTAGTGGGATTAATGGCTCGAAATTTTGAAATTGAAGTACGTATTTTTAACTTTGATGGCGTCTTAAGTTAAAGTTTTAGTAACGATATATAGACAATTAAATTACCGAAAAACTACTACCATAAACAAACTTGGCTTTATACAGCAACTATTCACGATGTGGTCCCGCACTCTGGTTCTGTTACTTCTGTTCATTAAGCGAATTTTCTGACAGTCAAGCGACAGTTATAATAAATTAGTATCATAAATTTACAAAAAAAAAAATTTTTATGGACAATGCCACTACAATTTTCTCTTGAACATATATTTTGGATCTGACAATGCTAATCAAAGTTCATATCTTTCTATTAATAAAAAATATTAATTTTCAAATAATTTGAAAAAAAAAACAAATTAAAAACTATTCTTAGAAGGATCGTACGAAGTATATTTTTCATAATTAATAGATGGATACACTCATTTATAAGTTAATACCATCCACTACAAGAATAACATAGCATTTATGACGTTTTTTTTTATAAAACGTCACAAAATGCGTCACAAAAATTTTCAATTTTTTGTGACGTTCGTACAAAACGTCGCAAAATTATAAGACTTTCTGCGACATTTTATCAATCAAACGTCGTAAAATAGAAATCGTGATGTTTTATTAAACAAAACGTCGTACAATGCTATTTAAAATTAAACATTTTCTCCTCCCGCCTTCATTTTCTGGTTTATACTTTGACGTTTCTTCTTCTCTAGTTTTTTCTCTCTACCTTCTCTCTACAGCGAAAAGCAACCCCAGGTTTATGCTCTTCTTCTGCTCTCAGCTCTCCGGTTGAGTCAGTTGTGGGGTCAGCGCAGAGCGGCGATGACGACAACGGTGACGGCGACTTCCTCTCTGGGCAGCATCTTGAAGCACAACAAAACAAATTCACTACATACATGTCTCGACTTTTTGTTAGAAATTCCAAATTACATATCTACCGGGCCTCGCACGCCGATGATGTCCCTCCTCCTAGCTCCGTTTGTTTTTTTTTGTCTCTTAGAAAGTATTAAATTGTTTTAAACCCTAATTCACATCCTCTTTTTCTCCTCCAATTTTGGTAAGTAAATTAAATGGGAACAGGTGAAGGAGACGGCGCAGACCTCCATGCCGCGGCAAGATCCGGTGACCTGGGTGTGGTTCAGTCAAAACTCTCCTCCGATCCTTTAGCAGTTAACTCCAGGGATAGGCACTCTCACACTCCGTATACTTCTTCACTTTATCCTCATTTTTCTTATGTTTTTTCCCTTATCTGATTCCTCTTTATTATTATGTCCCTTTGAATTTGTGTTGCCCAGTTGTTAGCTTTGCTTGCTTTTTCACATGCGTACACAAAATGGGTTCTCGATTAGTGTCTAGGTTTTCTTGTGGGTTATTCTTATTGATGTCTTGACTTCAATCTTCAGAAGACGAAGATGTAATTGGGTGTTCCTTCTCTTCTTGTAATATCTCGTTCCCTTGTGAAGGGTTGGAACCCTAAAATACGATATGAGTGAGCTCAAAGAGCATAGTGTGTCGGGAAAATGAGTGTGAGGCCAGAGGCCTTGAAGACGATTTGTGTGAGTCATGAATTGAAATGTGTTAGAAATGAAATTGGGCCCCAAATCGACCAGTGAAACTGTACTGTTTATACCGTTTTGAAAACAACGGGCTGTCGACTTATAAAATTATTTGGCCCACTTTGGAAACAGACTTCTGAAATGTTAGCGTCCAAAAAAAAAATTTTTATATACTGAATTTGGATTAAGTACTCTAGCATGCCACCCTCGCGGGTCACGGGTTCGGATATCATCGTCGATATCGGGTTTGGGTCTTGCGGGAGTGGGGTGCTACACTTCTTGTTTGTGCTTCGCTTTATCTGTCTTTGGATTATTCTTTTTTCTGGAGGAAGAGGATGGCTTCTAAACGCATCCTGAAGGAGCTCAAGGATTTGCAGAAAGATCCTCCCACCT
>JAOSBM010000004.1:12358848-12370519 GCA_027568955.1 Erythroxylum tenue
CACATGTAATCCATCTTGTATCTAAATCATCCTTTCTATTTCTTTTCAATTCATGAATTCTTATTTCTTTATACATGTATAATCATGAACAGTTCCTCAATTAATCAAAAAGGTTCGGGCCCCAACATCTATGGACCCGTTACTCCTATTGCCATAGGAGGATACAGGTACTTCATCACCTTTATTGATGATTTTTCTCGGTATGGTTGGGTTGAATTGTTGCATGACAAATTTGAATCCTTGGATGCTTTTAAGTCATTGAAAATTGTTATTGAATTGAAACTTGGAAAGCAGATCAAATGTGTAAGATCTGACAGAGGTGGTGAGTATTATGGTCGGTATGATGAAACTAGTAGAAACCCTGGCCCTTTTGCCAGATACTTGCAAGATTGCAGAATTAAGGTGCAATATACCATGCCTGGCACTCCTCAACAAAATGGGATTGCAGATAGATGAAATTGTACTCTCATGGAGATGGTTAGGTGCATGCTTAGTCACTCCACCTTACCAGAGTTCTTGTGAGGAGATGCTTTGAAGACTGCTGTTTATGTTCTCAATCATGTGCCTAGTAAATCTGTACCAAAGACTCCTTTTGAGCTTATATCAGGAAAGAGTCCCATTTTAAAGCATTTCTATGTTTGGGGCTGTAAGGCTGAGGTAAGGACTTATAATCCTCAGCTGAAGAAGCTTGATCCTAGAACTATTTCAGGTTATTTTATTGGTTATTATATTGGCTCAAGAGGTTCAAGATTCTATTGTCCCAATCACACTACTAGAGTTATTGAATCAGATCGAGCTATCTATGTTAAAGGGGACATGTAATATAATGAAAGACATGAGTCTCATGTTGTTGATTTCAGAGAGGATCATGTTGTTGTTCCTACACCTATTATTTTTCATCCTGAGGCAATTCAGACTCCTCTGATTCATGATAATGTTGTTGATCCAGGAAATGATGTTGATATTCCTCAACAAGTTGGCAATGATACTCAAGTCCCAGATGTGGTTGTTGTTCCACCTAGGAGATCTGAAAGGATTCCTAAATCCACTGAATCTTCTAAATTCCAAGATTATTACATTTACTTGGAGGAACATGAATTCAATTTAGTTGAAGACTCAGATCCAATTTCTTTTCAGGATGCTATTTCTGATCCTCGCAGTTCACAATAGTTGGCAGCTATAGAAGATGAGCTGACTTCTATAAGTATAAATAGCGTTTGAGATTTGGTAGAATTACCCAGTGGTTGTAAAACTTTTGGGTGTAAATGGGTCTTTAAAACTAAAATTGATGCTAGATTTAAGAATTGGATGGACAAATACATGGAAATTAAGGAAACATTGAGTCTATTGTTGTTTTTTGTGAAGCGGAGCTATAGAGATGCAAAGAATTGACTACTGCTATTCCAAACCCTGATTAGAAACTTGTACAGTTCTCAATAGGGCGACTGTATTTAAACTCAGCTAGCAGTAGAGCCTCCTGTGCCCTGCAAAACATGGGTCAAGCCTACCCATCATAGCAAGCACATGAACACAGGCCCAATGACACGTATGAGAGGAGTACCATTGACATCTAATTAATCGGGATTTGTATAAAATTATGTTTATTGTTTATTATGCTAGTCCACAAAATTAATGATAAAATTATATCAAACACATGAATGTTTGATCCTTGATACGCAATAGTTGATTGGCTGTCAAGTTTTGTAAATGTAGGTTTTGATAAACCCAAATTTTTTTTTTTCAAGATGCAATAAGAAATTGTGTCAAATGCAATATCTGAATCTGAGGGAGAAGAAGGTATATATAGATATTTTGGACATGAACAGAAGACTAGCCTTGTTATTTTAGTGTTTTATAGGCGTTCCTAATGCAGGTTATATACACACTGGAGAATACATGCCAACCTGTTGTAATTAAATTTTATTCAGCTCTTTAAAATGATTCACTATTGACTAAGAAGATTTCAAAGTTCTTGTTTAAGCATTCAACTGCACTAAATTTTTAGCTACCACAAGTTCATCTCAATTGCGGACTGGACATATACGTTTTTAGCTTGCATATATGTTTCCTCCGGAATAACATAAACAGTCACAATTCAAATCAGGTTGATACTTCAAATTTTTCGTCTAGTAATACAAATATATATATACATATACATATACATATATATGATATAAAATCTTTAAACGGGATTAAAATTGTAATCACTGTGAAACTCAGAGTGATTAAAACTCGTTATATCTTAATTTAAATAATAAAATTGTACGAAAATATCAATTAAAAAAGATAAAAGGAACATTTGTACAATTTTGCTTCCGAAATAAACGTCCCGTTTATCTGAAAAAAGCATAAAAGGATCTTTCAAACAATGAGATGGATAACAGACATTGATGATATAAAAAGGATTAAATAGTCTACTCCATATACTCACTCTATTTCTTTGTCCTATTTATTGGATGAATAAAAACTCATAAAATAAAATAGAAACAAATTAAATGAAACAGACTATCGTTCCAATATAAACGGAGCTCCACAAAACCTTTGACTACCATAATTAACATAACAAAATTGCCTTGTGATTTTAACCAAGTTAGCGATTGACAGCGAGGAAGGGACATATTGATAAAGAGTGCCGGGAACAAGGCTTCCAAGATTTCTGGGTCATAATCATACTTGAGACTTCAATCATCGTATTGAAAACAGACTACAGAGACGCTTCTCACATTGCATTATGAAGATAACAAATCACGAAACTTTTTATTCCATTTGATGAATAAAACAAGCTACAGTCTTTAGCTTAGTGTTTTCTCTTTTATTTTTCTTATGGAATTAGTCATTGCTTCTTTTGAAACTAAACAATTTGAGGGGTTTGTTTACGAAGGCGGCAATTCTACAAGACGGTTGGGCCTCGGTCGTTGAAAATGAAGAGGACCCTACCCTAGAAACCAATGCCCAAAGAATTACTCTGCTACAGTCAGATTAATTCACTTTTACTCAATTACTCCATACAACCACCATGCTAAGGTGTGGACTGGCTTGACGTTTACTCCACAAGCACATTACAAGGCCGAATTGGAATCCTTCTCCGCTTGCTATCATCATCGCATGGCTGCAAGGTAGAACGCAAACCAATATGGATCAATTAATTAAAGTTAATACCCACAGTTTCAGCACTAGACTGCTATCAAGTGGTTGCGTTGCTTTCTCGAGGTTCAGATACAATGTTTTAATACATATCTGTATATGGGCACAGAATGAAAAATGGATTGTCATTTTGGTGAACATGAATCACTACCACACACCTGAATGACGAAATTCGGAACTCGAATCCTTTTCGAGCCATCTGCCAGGCGTTTGTAGGGTAAATTGTTTTCTGTTGATGCAAATTTGTTAATGACCTGCAGGGCACATTCGCTAATCATTGAAAGAGAAATTTGATCAAGATTAAATTCCCATAATAAAAAAGGCAATTTTCTTGTAAATTTTTATCCCGACTAGCCTAAGGTTTATTCAGGTAGGTAGTACATTTTTTATTTTGGGTTCTTTCCATAACAATTTTTCAAATTAACTACATAACGTTCAAAACATGAGATAAGGTTATGAAAGTAATCACCTGGCTTTGAATGGCCCCAATCACTAGTTTGTTGCATCCTGAAGCATGCACAGTTTCTAATCTAGGGCATTGAAGAACCAACGTATCTGGAGATATGGACATTTCTAATTAGCTTCTCCTCACACGTAAAGGGTGAAAGTGCAGGATTCAGACCACTGTTGAACCAATTCATATAGAAACCTTAAACAATCAATACCTGGATGTAAGTTTTTGCAAGAGTTCAAATTCAGATCATTGAGTTCTGGGCAAGTTAAGTACAATCCCTAGATTCAAGTTTAAAGGTGAGAACAAGGTAAGAAAAAATCCTGATTGGTATTGATTTTGGGAAAAAGAAAAAAGGGGATCTTACATTTAAGCTAGAGCAGCCCCATAAGCTGAGTTTTCTCAACCGATCATGTTTTATGAAGAGTTTCTGGTATAGATGTAACTTATTTTGAAGCGTTGTCTGCAACTCAGAATCATCGGTTTCATCCGAAGTTGGATACTCAGAACTTGGATCACAAATGGTCATTCCACAATCCATCAGCTCAAGAAGAGGCAACTGGGCTGTAGCAAATTGGATTCCACCTGAGATTATATTATAATTAGTATAGCTCGTGTAGGAGAAAATGAAACGAGTACAGAATAAGCTAAATCTTTAGAGCGATTGAGCAGGGTGATCACTTGAAGTGATGTTAGGACAAAGAGCTAGGAGAAGCTTGGACAGTGTTGCAGGAAAAACATTGCAGATCATTCCAATGCCACTGTCACTGACGCTAGACCTGAAATCAAATTGCAGTACCATATAAGACGTCATGAAATAACATTATGAAGCTCACAAATTCCAATAATGAATTTTGAATTCAAACAGGGGGTTTGATCCAAAACATACCCACTCAGATCAAGCAATTCTAATTTTGAATAACTTGAGGCAATGGCGGCAACCGATGCGTCAGTGATTTCAGTTCCAAGAACTAGAGAAAGCGCTCGCAGGCCCCTAAGATCACAAAGAAAGCAAGCCACCATCATCTTACTTTTGTACAACATGTCAATCATCAGTCTATTAAACATTTACAGCTTTTTGCAAACAACCATTTGACATTGTCCTTTTACAAACCTCAAATTTGCAAATGTAAGAGCAAGTACAGCGGCATGTGAGAGCCTATCTGATGCAATGTGTATATTCTGCAACCTAACACAGCTCCTTCCCAAGCTCTCAAACATGGCCGTGAGATCTGTACTGTCATTTTCTTGACGAGAAAAATCCAAGGAAATCTCTCTCAAGTTAGGACAGTTAAACACCTAAAAGAAAGAGGGGAAGTTTATCAAATACATAAATAGTAAGACGTCATCTTTTTTGAATAACAAGGTGCAAGGTTCGGATTGAATCACAGTTGAATGCACTTAACTTCTAAGATACATCAGAGAAGATTGCTTTCAACTAGCGGAAAACAACAGTACGAGAATTTACCATCTTAGAGAGAGAATAAAGATCTGAAAGCCAAAGTGTAGAAAGACTTGATGAACAGAGAACTAAACCCCCTAGATTAGAACACCCTTCCACCTTTAGGCTTGTAAGGCAACGTTTATCGGCAACAAAGCGACCCAATTCATCACTGCATATCCAAACAATAGAGCATGACATGAAACATCAGCCTTTCTACAACCAGCGAAGATCCATGTTCTCTTCTACACAAAACTAGCAGCACACGGCACAGCCAAGACCTTTTATAACATAAAACCAATTTAATTGTAGCACAAATTGTTAACTGTTTCCCTGGAAGAAAGATTTGGAAACACAAATTGGTGGAGTAAGGTTATAGCCTATCAACCTTAGCGTTCATTGTGATTTAACCACTATTACGATCATCCACTTCCAAATCATAACTTGTGTAGCAAGCAATTATTCTTTCACCCAACAGACTCAGAATGCAAAGAGATAGAGAAAGAGCAAAGCTTAAACAAGAAAAATCCAAGGATAGAATAGTTTATGGCATACGAACAAACAAGTAGGAAGAAGATTATACCCAGATATCCGATTAACTGCATCAACAGATGTGCGTATCTCCAGAAACTCCAAAACGGGGCAAGAAAACGCAACGCAAGCCAACATTGTCGCATCCACATCCCTGCAACACCCACCCAAACAAATGCCAACATTACACAGTGAAATGATAAACTTCTTTATTTTGTGTATAACCACTGGGCACAATATTGAGTGGGATTCCTATGCCACATAACCAACTAAAATGTATTTGCAAACCAACAACCTCGACTTCTTTCCAGAACAATGTTTTCGATAATTCTATTGTCTGTGTGTTAAATTTTTCGTTTGCCTCGCTTTAATTTGACCACATTTTAACCCCCGCAAAGACAACGTTTATGCGGCGTCTTATGTTTAAATAATTTTATTTATTATTAGCATCACGCCTTTTTCCAAGTCTCCGCATCTTTAGTTCACAAAAACCCAAATGCGCATGGAAACAGACACTTAAACTCCATAAGCCCGTGGATCTGACAAAACAGAGCGCCGTCAAGAAGAAACCCTAACCTTTCCATCCTCATACTAAGCTTAACAAGTCCAGTACACTTCTTCAACACAGATCCAACAAACCCAAGCTCAGCTCTACAAGGAACCCTAATCCTAAGTTCCTCGGCTGCCCTCCACAGCCTCCTCGCCGTGTCCCTCCACCCCTTACACACCGTCGCTGCCGCCAGTAGCTCCGATGGTGGCAGCCTCCTCAGTACTTCCCACAAGCAACTCGCTGGCAGCCTCCCGGAACACAGGCCCCACAGATCCGACCCCGATTCCTCTATATCAACCTCCGGAGAGTCGCACTTGAGATCAACATCGTCAAAAGAGAGAGCTCGCCGTAGGTGAGAATACGGCTGCCGCTGGAAAGGCTGGTGGCGAGAGGCGGAGACAGCGGCAGCGGCGGAGGAAGAATCGGCAGAAGTGGGAGTGGTGACGGGAATGTTGCAGACGTGGCCTTTCTTCGGGAGGCCACAGCGGCCGCAGTTGTAGCTGCCGCGGGGCTTCTTGTTGGCGTGCTTGTTGGTTTGGAAGTCGAAGGGGAAGGAGGCGGTGGAGCCGCCAGGGGTGGCAGGGGAGATGTGCGGCTGGTTGCGGTTGTTGTGGTGGTGGTGGTGGTTCATGGTGGGCGGCGGCGGCTACAGAGTGTGGAGAGAGGGAGAGGCTTTGAAAATGGAGGGAGTGAGTAGGGAATAAAAGAGAGGGAGAGCTGTCCGAAAGGGGCGGGAGATTTAACGTGTTTTGGCGCCTTGAGCATGGTTTGCCGAATGGTCAGAATGACCGTTTTGTCCTTGCTTAACCGGGTGGATTTAGATTAAATTGCTCGTCGAGTTTATAAAGAAAATTGGGTAATACATTGGAAGATAAATATATTAGATAGGTATACCAAACAAGGAAAATAGAAAAGGAAACGAATTCAATGTATTAAAGTTTTATGTTCGGTATGGGAGTTTTTATAGGATTACATTTACAATTTCCAAATCTAAATTTCTTAAGTTGTTAAATTAAATGTGAATTGCTGATCATTTACATGTGTATTTAAGCCTTTATCATGTATATGTGATCTCATGTAATCCTAACACTCTAAATAGAGTTTCACTCCTCTTATCTCTTGGTTAATCTCGAATCAAACAATGTTTTCTTTTTTATATATATTTATATGTAACTAAAGGTTTCCTTGTTGTTATGGTTTGAGCTTTCAAATTTAGTAAAAAGAGCTTTTCATTTCTATTTTGGATCTTAGTTTCTTTTTAACTTTATAACCTTTTTTAAAATTAGAAAAAAAATTATACTAATAAACAGAACGCCTAAAAAGACTTATAATTTAGCATAAAGGCTACGGACCAAGTGATTACAACTATTAAGAATATATTCATAGTAAATTTTATATTTCTTCTTTTCTAATACATATATAAGTATGGGAATGTTATAGCTTAAAGAAGTTTCTTTTCTAGACTTAAATACATGCCTCTTCTTCTATGTTTTCATTTGGTAGTGACTATACGACCTAACAACATATTAGCTTTTATTGGTAATGAATCCAATATCTCCTCAATTTTGTTATTTTTATATCTTCATTTTATGTTTCTAATGCTAAAACATGTTTTCATTTGATTGATATTTTTTATATCTATATTAAAATTTATCACAAGTGCACAAAGTAGTTGAAGTTAACATTCGCAAGTACGGGTCAATCTCACGAACATTATAAGTACTAGTAATTATCCTTTTTCAACTATCTAACCTATAAATCAGATTTTGAATTTTATTTAAAAAAATAAACTAAACAAATAAACTAAGATCAAAAACAATATTGAACTCAAGACAGAGGAAAATACTAAGAAGATGTCAATATCAAATAATAATGTCAAAGTAATGAATCCCCCCTAAAAACCTTAATTATTAAACCTTTAACATGCAATTACATTATTGATTATTAGATCGTGAAAATCCTATCTTATGCTTTTTGAAGGTTATTAATAACTAATCCATTAGTTGATTAACAAAATCTTTCTCGTTAAAACCCTATGATTGTGTTATTGATTTGTGAATTCCACTATTAGGTTTGACCCTAATCTAGAGGATTTACATCAACATATCTCTAGGTTTGCAATGCAACTCCTTCCAATTATAGTAGATTTATTCATACAAGAGGATTTCTCAATTTAAATAATATGAAATCAAATCAGACACTAATATTCTGGGTATATTCGAATAAGAACGAAATGCATAATTGAATCTTAACAAATCAATCAATATAATTGCATTGAATGAATATCAAGTCATGTTGTTATCACAACTTAGGGTTCATCACGCCTGGACTCTAAAAGAGTTTAGTTCCTACTCATAGAAAACAAAACCAATGATAAATATGCAGGAAAAAAAACTAATAGAAAATAAAGAGATCATAATTATAAATCTCCATTTCTCTTAGATTGGATCCTTTTACAAAACTAGATTTGATGTTGTTATCTAATGGATCTCTTAATGTATTCTTCGTGCTTTCCTTGTCCCTTGATTGGAACTATCGCCTCCTAGGTTGTTTATGACTTAAAATTGCTTAATACTTAGATCCTTTTGTTTTGCCTTGACTCATATCATTTTATAGTAAAATCTAGGATTTTTGGGTTATACATGGTCAACTTATATGAGTGTGTGAGTGATTATGTATCTCCAAAAATACCAAAATTTGCGATTTCACACAGGCATAAAAACTTGCATGAGCAATATACATGACTGTGTATATCAACATACATGGGCGTATAACTCCGCACGACTAGAAATAAAATTCTTCAATCTTCACATGTTTACATAGACTTATACGGTCACTGTACACGGTCATGTAGGTCCTTAGTTACTTCAAATCTTTGTTCCATGCCACAATTTCATCCAAATTCTTCTCTTATTAGTCCGTGAAGGCAATTATTACCTACAAATGTACTTAGAGCAAATTAAGTACCAAATATATAACAACAATATAAAATATCAAGCAAAACACATGAAATATGGGTGTGTAATTATAGTTAAATAAGCATTTATCAACATTATTATCACTTTTTCATTTATCTTCATTCTATACTCCATCTTCTTGTCATGCCTCATGTTATATGGCTTTATTTTATGTTAGCCAAGATGTTTTCTCATATCCAAGTTAATAAGCTTTTGATAGAAACTTTTCTATTCGCAGTACTTGTTCTTAAAAATTCTTTCACTTCTTTCTCTATAAATAACTTATACACTTAATCATAAGGCAATCTTAGAGAGGTTGTAATCCTCTTTTTATACGCTACCTCTTTGTAGCCCATGATATAATTTTCTCTTAATTATCTTCACTGTAATGGTGGTTATATAAAGCTTGAATTCTCAGCTATAACACTTTAGATTAATTACATTTGAAGAAGAGATGATCTCTTAATTTATGCTTTGCATTCAATAGCTTATATACTAGATTTGTGTTTTGAGACTTTTGATTATGTCTAGAGTGTTTAACCTATTTCTGATGACAAGTCATTAAAGGACGTCTTATGGGGATTTTACTTAAACTATATAAACCTAATCCATTACACACCTTAGATGTCGAATTCCTAAATACTTGGCAGCAAGAGTTGTTAGTGAATAGGCTTAATGCTTGTCATCCTATGTTGTTCTTCAAATGTTGACTTAGGTTGTTTGTAAGTATATTTTCCTAAATAATGGAGAAGCCTTTGAACTTTATATATCATTTATTGCCTCTTATAAGGTTCTTGACATTAATTTTGGAGTTTAACATATACCTTAGGTGAAAGGCTTCAAGGAATATGAATAAGACCTTTTTCACTTCTTTTGTCAAATCAAAGCCACGTGTTTTCTCCGTTCCTAATTTTATGCTTAATTATCTAACAAAACATTTCCCTTATCTTAAATATTTGCATCATAGTCCAAGAACTGTCAAACCTCGACTTAATTTCCGTAGGCGTTAATTCTCCAAGTAGTGTCAATAAAATCATTGCACTCAAAAAGTTTATTTATAAATGAGGAGCCTCCAAATCCTTTTGGCAAGGAACATTTTATTGATGATTTGCATTGGTCATACACCCATTAATACCTCTTCTTTTGGCAATCCAATGTCTACCCATTTGACTTTAGCATAAGGTTAATTATGTGCATCTTTAATCCATAAAAATGTTCCTCATCATTCTCTCTCATACCTTTATGAGTTTTTTTTGGCAATAATATATGTGAGATCCAATAGACATGCAGATTATTTAAGATGGATTTGATAATTTATAGCCTCCCTATATAAGTTAAGCTTTTATTATGGTAGTACCAATTCTTTTATGGAATATATCAAACAATGCTTGACTATCACCATATTTTGGCCTTTTAATTGAAATAGGAATTCCCAGATATGTGAATAGGAGACTTTATCTTCAAACTAAAGATAGTAAAGAGCTATTAAGTTTGTGAATTTGCTCCAATTAAAATTAGCGTGTAGCTTGTATCCTTGTTGATGTTGAGACTTGATAGCTTCCTAAATGAATGAAGTGAGTTCATTAGAACCCTGATTGAGCTAATAGTTTCCCTATAAAACATATGTAGGTCATTTACAAATGAGAGATTATAAACCCTTAACTTGCCAAAGTTGTAATAAAATTTGAAAGAGGGGTCCTTCTTGATGTTGTAATTAGTAAGCTTGCTCAACACGTCTATACAAATTAAGAATAGATAAAGTAATGATGGGTCTTTTTGCCTTACTCCTCTTTTTGAACACCTAAGATGGTTATCTATTCACCATGACACGAAAGGATGTGGTTGTTATGCATTGATCAATCTAAGTGACTTATTTTTATAGCAAATCAAATGCTTCCAATGAGTGTAAGGTGAATTCCTAACCAATTAAATCAAAGGCCTTGTGAAAGTCAACTTTTATAGCGCAAATTTTGATGAAGCCATTATGAAAGTCAGCTTTTATGATGCAACTTTCGTTGAAGTCATTCATTTGGTAGCCTTTGGCTTTTGGGTGAATAGAATATTATAATCTATGTTCCTCCCCCTAATATAATCTCCTTTTAATTTGCTTATAAGAGACTCTAGTGCTTCATTCAGCCTTAAGATAAGTACTTTGCATATGATCTTGTATAGGAAGTTGTAGTAAGGTTATGGGCCTAAAGCCTTTGAGAGCCTTAAGATTAGACATCTTTGGTACTAGGAAAATATGAGTTTTATTTATTTCCTTTAGCGATTTTCTTAAGTTAAATAATTGCATGATGAGTTTATTGACCTGTATCTTTATTTAGCTCTATGATTCTTTGAAGAAAAATACATTAAGTGTAGCGCCCCCTTATCGCAGGGTACACACCGAGACGCCCGAAGGTCATTCCAGTCCATATCCTATAACAAAGGCTCACCATGATCGATCACTACACTCACTCCACATGGCATCATATAATTATTTGCTATAATGCATCAATAGAAATTTCATTCCATTTGTGAAACCAAATGTTTCCTCATTCATTACTCAAAATCAACACTATACATTGTGACTTCAATTCTTACTACATAGTCAT
>JAOSBM010000004.1:12384959-12398597 GCA_027568955.1 Erythroxylum tenue
TAAATGAAATAATAGGAATTTGATTAAAGTGATGAGTTAAGAGATATGTATGAGTTAAGAGTTTTGCATGAGGATGAATTTCCAAATGGAAAATATAAGTGCTTAGTATGAGATTGAATAAGATGAGAATGTTTATGATTGAATAAGAAGGAAAAGAAGAAATTTTTTTTTACCGATTCGGATTAGTTTAGACCGAGCTGAGATAGTCTTAGGGTTTCCAACGTGACGCTTCTTCTAAAAAATTTTTGTTCGCGGATGTCGGAACTTCGTTTCAGTTCGCTTTGTTATTCGTTTTTCCTTTGATTTCTTTCGCTTCGCTTTTTGGATCCATTCTTCGTTTCGCTTTGGGTCCTTTCACTTTGTCTCCGATTTGTTTTTGTTGTTTTTGAGCCCTTCGTTCAGATTTGTATTTCAATTTTGTTTTTGTCTCTGAGTTCCTTTTGTTTCCGTTTGTTTTCCGGTTGGGGTCCAGTTCCGAGATCGGGTCCCAACAATACAAAGAGAGATCTAGTGTGAAAACCTAATTATTCGATAGATCACTAAAGAACTAGTTGAAAATGTTAGGTAGATTTTGTGAATCGATAGGTTGCAAAATCTGGAATTTTATATTCAATTAGGGTTAATTGATTAGGTCTTGAGAAAGAGTAATCAATCCTTTGGAAGATCTAGAATCAACACATAATTGAATCAGTAGCGGTTAGGGAGCAAAATAATGATATAATGAATCCTAAGCTTCATCCTTAATTTTCCTCACATATTTATGGTAGCTCAATGTTATTTGATTATTTACTTAGTTTAATTTAATTGTTCTAAATTTTGGATATTTCATTTTCATTCAATTCATATCCTGATACATTAGACAAAGTTAGGTTCACTTAGTTCTAACTATTTCCTCATAAGATCGACACCTTTAATACTACAAGTTTATGATCCATATACTTACTAATATTGGGGGTTTTATTAGAAGTAAAACTTGCTCAACATAAACCGCATGTAACCTTTTGTCCTTTCATTGGCCTAACTCACAACCTACAGCTTAGTAGCTAGCATTGCACCTAACTTTGAATGGTAATAACCAATTTAGTGATGTTAAGATTTTTATTGAATTTAATGCCTCCTTTAGTCGATTAAATGTAGATAGACAATTATCATCAAATAGGAAGGGCACATCTTTGACTAACGAATTTGTCAGAGGTCTAACAATTAATGAGAAGTCCTTAATGAAGCAGCGATAGAATCCTGCATGTCCTAAAAATGCTCGGACGCCCTTGACATGAACTGGTGATAGAAGCTTCTCAATGACCTATGTCTTGGCTTTATCCACTTCAATACCTTGGCATGATATTTTATATCACAATCCTACTCCTTCGAGCACTATGAAGTAACACTTCTCCAAGTTTAGAACCAAGTGTGATTCTTAACATCTTTGAAGTACTTTGTCTAAATTTGTCAAAC
Source organism: Erythroxylum tenue (assembly GCA_027568955.1). Lineage (NCBI taxonomy): Eukaryota > Viridiplantae > Streptophyta > Magnoliopsida > Malpighiales > Erythroxylaceae > Erythroxylum > Erythroxylum tenue. The sequence goes on from JAOSBM010000004.1 coordinate 12,386,415, forward strand.
ACTGTTTAAAAGAGGCTCTAAAAATTGACAAATCATCTATAAAGATTTCCACTATATCCTCTATCATATCTACAAAGATAGATATCATATACCTTTGAAATGTAGTTAGAGCATTGGATAACTTGAAAGGCATCGGTCTATGAGCAAATATTCCATAAGGACGTGTAAAGGAGGTCTTTCTTGGTCCTCCACATAGATAAAAATCTAATTATAATCTGAATATCCATCTAGAAATAGTAGAATACATGGCTAGCCACCCCTTTCTATCATTTGATCCATGAACGAAAAAGGAAAGCGATCCTCTATAGTCACTTTGTTGAGCTTATAGTTCATACATAATCTCAATCCTATGACTGTTTGCATGGAAATCATCTCCCCACTTTCACTATCCATTACAATCATTCCTCCTTTCTTCGGTACTCATTATACTGGGCTAACTCATTCACTATCTAATATAAGGTAAATGATACCCGCATCTAGCAACTTTACTACTTCTTTCTTGACCACTTCTTTTATATGAGGGTTTAATATTTGTTGATATTCCCTCACTACACTAATTCATTCTTGGAGGTTGATCCCATGAATAACTATATTCGAACTTATTCCTTATATGTCAGATATCTGCCTTCCCATAGCCTTTATCTGCTTTCTAATGATTTTCACCTCCTTACTCTTTTGTTCCCCATCCAACTGGTTGGAAATAATGATGGGTAGAGTTTGCTTAACTTTAGAGTTGGTGGCTTTTCAATGGAGGGTGATATAGGTGCTTCATCTCTCACTAGTATGTCTTGATATGCTGGAACACCCTATTCCTCTACCTCTCCTTCATCCTTCGTCTCAGCTTCGTCCTTCGTCTCAGCTTCCTCATATTTTATTTGTTTAAAGAAACTCTCCTCTTGGTCTTTGATACATTCATCCATTAAATTGATCTTTATGCAAGAGATGCTTTCTTTCAAATTTTTCAAGACTTTGTTCATATTAAACTCCACGTGATCATCACCAATCCGAAGAATAAATTTTCCTTCATAAATGTTAATGGACATGAATGGCTGTCTAAGAATTAGTGGACAATTCCTATCCTCTTCGAAATCTAGTACCATGAAGTCCACAGGAATAATAAATTTATCCACTTTAATGATAACATCATCCACCACACCAAATGGTCTCTTAATCGATTGATTTGCCAATTGAATAAGCATCAAAGTTAGCTTCACATCACCTAGCCCTAGTTTCCTAAAGATTGAGAAAGGCATACGATTTATACTTTTTCTTAAGTTGTACAAAAACTTCATAAATTCCAAGTCACCAACTACGCAGGGTGTTGTAAAGCTCCTTAGATCCTTCAATTTAGAAGGCATGTGACTGGTGATAATGGCGCTATAACTTTCCAAAAGTGTTACCATTTGGTTATCTTCCCAAGCTGTGTTTTTTTTATATAATACGTCTTTTAGAAACTTCATGTACTTGGGCATGTTTTCTAATGCCTCTAAAAAATTTAAGTTAATTTGCAAAGTCTTCAGCTTCTCCACAAACTTTACAAATTATGCATTCAATTTATTCTTTTGTAATCTCTGTGGGAATGGAACTTTAGGAGGGTATGTTTGAGGAGAATTATAAGGAGGGTCCTCATTCTTTTCTTCATCTTTTTTCCACTTTTCTTGGTCCTTTACAAGGAAGGTTTTAGCTTTTCTATTTATTAATTCTTCGAGCTCTTTCCCACTTCTAAGTGTCATCGCCTTGAGTTGCTCCCTTGGATTTGCTTTGATATTACTTGGAAGACTACCCACACTTCTTCTAGATAATGCATTTGCAAGTTGGCCCACTTGAATCTCTAGGTGGTGAATAGAAGAGGTATGGTTCTTCACTACTTGCTTGAACTTCCCTTCTATACTCATAAATTTAGAATTCATTATCTTCATAAATTTTACCATCTTGGAAACCATTGTATAATACTTCTCTTGCTAAAATCTTAGTGGGCCTTAATTCCTAAATTGAGTTCCTGCATTATTAGACCAAGAAAAATTTGGGTGGTTCCTCTACCTAGGATTGAATGTGTTAGAATAAGGATTATTCCTTCATTGACCAATTTATGAGCCTATATAGTTGAGTTGCTCCATATTGTTGTTTTGCATTAAGAAGCAATCAACTATAACTTGATAATCTTTCCCACATAACTCATTTCCGTATTGAATTGCCTTAAATGGAGCTAAAGGGGAGGTTTTCAAGCTATTTATTTGCTTTGTTAAATTAGTGATTTCAGTCTGTAATGTTGTCATTGAACCGACAACAATCAATCCTTTTTGATCCTGTAAGTTTGACTGTTGTCTACTTTAGTTCAACGTCCGAAGATAACAATTATTCACCATCTCCTCTAACAAATTGATAGTTATAGGTTGCATTATATTTTAGTGGGTAATTTAGTATGCTTTTAATTGTCAATTAGATTATTTGCGTATGTTTAGCTTTAGAATTGCGTTAGTGTGATTATATGTTTATGTTTTTTAGTGTTATATGGGTTAAAGCATAATATTGGGCTTTAATTTTGTGTGTTTAAGGTGTTTTGATGATTTTGTTAGTGTTTGAGAATAGGTAAAGAAGGCCGAAGAAAATTTGGCGAAAGTTTGGAGGAGGAACAAGTTCCACAATCGTGGCTCTAAAGGCCATGATCGTGACAGAAGCAAGCAGGGAAAGCCACGATCACAACCCTGAAGGCCACGATCATGGCCTCATTAGTCATAATCATGACACAAGCAATTTTTAAGGGCCACGACTGTGGTAGGTGTGGCGATAAATATGGAGACTACTTTGGAACTCAAAATTTTAAGGGTTATTTCGAACAATTGGACTGGGTAAAACCTAGTTTCTACCCTAAATGGAAAAAGACTGTAAAAGAAAAAGAAAGAAACCCTAGATAAAAAGCCTCCATTTTCCATCTTGAGAAAGAACACAAGGAAGAGGGACAGAAGGAGAGTTTAGCCAACACTATCCAGCTACTCCAACCAAACCATCTCAAGTTATTTTCTGTTGCTTCTTATTATTCATCTCATCGTGACGTATGCTTTAGTTTTGAGGATGTTGAATATCTTGCTAAGGATGTTATAAACTCTTTTAGGGATTTGTTCTTGAATTAATGTGATTGCTTCTGATGTTAATTTGTTGGGTATTGTGATTGTTTGTCGTATTTGCATGCTTCAGTAATAAATCAAGAGAGTTAACCAATAGAAAAATGACTAGGTTGGGTTATGAGAGTTAAACAATCTAATAGATCACACAAACAATCAAATCGGTAATTTATACAGAGAGACATCTCGTGTGAGGACCCAATTGTCTATCAGAATGTTTAAGATCTAATTGGATTATGGGTTGTTTTTGTTAAGTGAGAGATTGAAATTTCAGTAATTCAATTTAATTAGGGTTAATGATTATAATTTGAGATAGAGTAATCCACCCCTCAAAATTTTAGGAACTATACTGAATTAACTTTAGAGTGATCAAGTTAGCATTAAATGATAGGATAAATCCCCTTTCTCATAATTAGTTAATCTTTCTTGTGTGATTTTTGAGTTGATGATTGATTGTGCTCAATTTTGGTTTCTTCGTGTTAATTTTACAATTTCACTTTCAATTTATCCATATTCAATTGCTTAATTTTCTGCTCATTTTTATTTTATTTTAATTACAACAATCACTTAATTTTCTGCTCATTTTTATTTTATTTTAATTACACTTTTAGGCCTTAGAAAAATTAGGATTCAATTAGTTCACTAATTCTTCGTGGGATCGACAACTTTAATACTACAAGTTTACAATTCGTATACTTGCGGATATTGGGGGTTTTATTAGAAGTAAAACTTGCTCAGCAAGTTTTTGACGCCGTTGCCGGGAAATTAGTTTTGGACTTTATGAGCTCTTTTGTTTTAAGGAATTATTTCCGTTTCTTATGATTGTGGTACCTAATCACACGAAATTAAAAAAAAAAGGAAAGAGAAGGAAGTTTGGGCCCAAAGTTAAAGGCACATTGATTTGGACATCATAAGGCAACTATGAGGAATCTAAAATGTTAAATGCCAAAAAGAGATAGAAATAAAAATGATGGCGAAAATATATCATTAGGAGCAAAGGATCATTGTGAACTTCAATGAGGCATAATTTGGTTAGGGAAGTAATCATCCTTATTGAAACACTTACAATTTGGGTGGTAGAACCACCCATAGTTCTTTTGGTCTAACATTGCAAGAATTCAAATGGGAATTCAAGGCTTGCCAGGATTTCAACAAGATGAGTCCAGCTCATGGGATTTTAAATTGGACAAGATCATAGGCAAGCGCATGAACATAGAAAGGCCCAAAAGAGACTGGAAGGGAAGTTTGAGTAAGTAACAGACGATCATGCCTCTTCTATTCACAACATAGAGGTTCAAATGAGTCAGCTTTATAGGGAATTCTGTAAGAGAAGTGTGGAAAAATTTCTGAGCAACATGGAAGTAAACCTAAGAGAGCAATGTAAGGCTATCATACTTAGGATTGGGAAAGAGCTAGAAGAACCAATGGAAAGATAAGTTAAAACCTAGTTTGTAGATGAAATTAGAAGAAGAAAAAGGATGAAGATAAGAATGAAGACTCTCCATATATCCCTCCTCCACCTTATGCGCCAAAAATACCATTCCCACAAAGACTTCAAAAGAACAAATTAGATGTACCATTTGCAAAGTTCGTGGAAAAGATGAAGAAATGGCAAATTTACTTGTGTTTTATGGAAGTGTTGAAACGCAGGTTCAAGTATGTGAAGTTCCTTAAAGACCTATTATCTGCCAAACGGACTTGGGATGATAATCATTCGATATCCATGACGGAAACTCTAGCTCCTTAATTAACAACCATATGCCCTCAAAGTTGACAGATCTAGGGAGCTTTATAATTCTCTGTGTAGTTAGTAATTTAAAGATTTCAAAATTTTTATGCAACTTAGGCACAAGTATAAACTTTACGCCTTTATCAAATTTTAGAAACAGGGGCTAAGAGATATGAAACCAACATCTATCCATGTTCAATTGGTAGATCAGTTGATAAAGAAAACATTTGGCGTAGTAGAGGATGTTTCTGTAAAAGTGGATAAGTTTATCATTCTTGTGGATTTTATCGTGCTATACTTTAAGAGGATCAAAACTGCTTGGTTTACTATTTTTAACCACTGAAAAAGGTTTGGTAAATTTCCATGAAGACAACCTAATACTTCAAATTGGAGATGAACAAGTAAAATTTAGCATGCATAAATTATTAAAGAATCTGAAGGAGGGTAACTTATTCATAAGAATTGATGAAGTCAAATATTTAAAAGAGCGAGAGAAAGAATAACAGATGACAATGAAGATTGAGTTTGAAGCATATAAGGAAGTCTCTATTTTAGAAGCTAAAGAAGAAGAGAACGAAGAACAGAGGATACAGGACATAGAGGTTAAAGAAGACATAAAAGCCTCTATTCATAAAGTGACAGAAGAAGAGGAAAAAGGGGTGACTGAGGAAGAATACGAACAACTCACCCTCTTATAGGACATTTTAGGATTCAACAGAAGATTCAGGGAGCTTTATTGTTCCCTATTTTTTAACAGCTTGTTAGTCAAAAGGACATTACTGAACTTAATAATTTGCTTAATTTTATTAATATTGTCCTTTTGATTATCTTGCAATTTGTAGCTTATTTACAGTCTACTAAATTGAAACTGAGCGACACTGGTTGAAGCAAACCATCCATATTTGACACAGGTTGAGTGTGGAAGGAAGTACATATTAAGCTAATGAAGTTAACTAAGCGCTACTTGGGGGCCAACCCAAGAATTAGGATAAGTTTTATTTGTTTTATTTTATTTTATTAGTATTTTTATTTTTTGTAGGGAAAGAATTGCTAGAAATTCATGGCAAAAAGTATCTCCACATTCCGTCACCAAAACCATCACCACCTTAATCTCCTATTTGTATGCTTTTAAACTTTCCTTTTATTTGTTCTTGTCATTTTTATTTTTATTTGTTGTTTGGTTTTTCTCACATTGAGGACAATTTGTTGCCTAAGTGTGGGGTGTATTTTACATTGGCATATCATAAGTGTGAATTTTGCATACCATATACTAGTTTTATTTCAGATTTCATGATGTGACTTGTGTAAATATGTCAATGGCTAGGACTTAATTAAATCAGTTTAACTCTGAACATAATCTTCTAGGTTGTAAAGATTTATTAGCTTGTGAAATTAGTGTCCTAGGTCACTTTGGTTGAATACTCATGTTAATTAGGATATGATGTTAGTTTATTCACCTTAAAAATTTGCCACATACATTTATAATTTTAGGTCAATTGATAAAGTAGCAACGTTATATCCCTTTATGAGAATGATTAGCTAAAGAAATGAGGTAGGCAATGAAATGTCAAAAAAATTGTGTATTTCTTAAATAAATAACTATTCCGATGGCCTTCATGTTATAAATAAAGCTAGTAGCCAGTTAAGAATGTGATCTAGTTGAGTAATTAGGAGACATTTATCACAAATGTTTGCCTTCGTGTCAAACGGCTATAATGACATTCCAACGAAGCAAATAAATAAAAATATGACCTAGTTGAGTATCCGGGGAACATCCCTCACAAATGTTTGCCTTCGCATCAAAAGACTAGGTCAACGTCAATAAAAATTACAAAAAATATTGTTTTAATAAATAAAACCTATCAATCTTTGTGAATATCTTGAATCTTCATGAAAATCTACTTAGGGATAGTTATAATTTGATTGACTAAATAATTATCAATGTGTGTGTTCAAGTGATGGGGGTGAATGAATTTGACATTAAGGTCATGATTAGTATGTATATTTATTCCAAAATTCCTAGCCATGGATTTCATAAGTTAATAAGTTAGGATAACTTAAAGGTTTACGTTTGAAGTTAAATTAGTTTCGTGAAGTTCAATACCATTATACCATTACTGCATATACGTGCTTATATGTGTTATTGTTTGGTGTGTTTGTGTTTTATTGTGTTGGAGTTTTTGCTTGAGGAAAAGCAAAAGTTTAAGTGTGGGGATGTGATAGTTCTAGGTTGCATTATGTTTTAGTGGGTAATTTAGTATGCTTTTAGTTGTTAATTAGATGATTTGTGCATATTTAGGTTTATAATTTTCTTAGTGTAATTATGTGTTTGTGTTTTTTAGTGTTATATGGGTCACAACATGATATCAAGCTTTGATTTTGTGTGTTTGAGGTGTTTTGATGAGTTTGTTAGTGTTTGAGATCAGGTAAAGGAGGTTGAAGAAGATTTGAAGAAAGTTTAGAGGAGGGAAAAGTTCCATGATCACGATCGTGATAGAAGTAAGCAGCGAAGGCCACGATAGTGGCCCTAACATAAGCAAATATGACAGGACCCTATAGGCCAAGCTCATGGCAGGCGGGATGACAAATGTGGAGACTACTTCTAAACTCAACCTTTCAAGGGTTACTTCTAACATTTGGGCCGGGTAAAAACCTAGTTTTTACCCTAAATAGAAAAAGACTATAAAAGAAAAAGAAATAAACCCTAGAAAAAAGCCTCTATTTGCCATCTTGAGAAAGAACACAAGGAAAAGGGAGAGATGAGAAGGAGAGTTTCAGCCAGTTGTTGTCCAGCCACTCCAACCCATCCATCTCAAGTTATTTTATATTTCTTCTTATTATTCATCTCATCTTGATGTATACTTTGGGTTTGAGGATGTTGAATATGTCACTAAGGATGTTCTAAACTCTTTTAGGGATTTTTTCTTGAATCAATGTTAATTTGATTGCTTTTGAAGTTAATATGTTGGGTATTGTGATTGTTTGTTGTAGTTGTATACTTCAGTAATAAATCGAGAGAGTGAACTGATAGCATAATGATTAGGTTGGGTGACAAGAGTTAAGCAATCTAATAGATTACACAAATATTCAAATCAATAATTTATAAGGAGAGAGATCTCATTTGAGGACCTGATTGTCTATTAGAATGCTTAAGATCTAATTGAGTTGTCGGTTGTTTTTCTTAATTGAGAGATTGCAATTTCAGTAATTCAATTCAATTAGGGTTTATGATTTAGGCTTAATGATTATAACTCGAGAGAGAGTAATCCGCCCTTTAAAATTCTAAGACCGATGCTGAATTAACTTTAGAGTGATCGAGTTAGCATTAGATGATAGGATAAATCCCCATTTCTCATAATTGATTAATCTTCCTTGTGTGATTTTTGAGTTGTTAATTGGTTGTGTTCAATTTTGATTTCTTTTTGTTAATTTTACAACTTTCAATCTATCGATATTCAATTGCTTTTTATTTCTTATTTTTATTTCCATTTTAATTACACTTTTAGGCCTTAGACAAATTAGGATTCAATTAGTTCACTAATTCCTCGTGGGATAGACACCTTTAATACTACAAGTTTATGATCCGTATACTTGCAGATATTGGGGGTTTTATTAGAAGTAAACCTTGCTCAACACAAATCTTCTACTTCCTTAATTGTTTTCCGTATTAAGGATCCTCTAGTAGTTGCATCTGTGGTACCCTTTGTGAGTGGATTAACTCAGCTGTAAAAAGTTTGCAATAGGAATTCCTTCAGCAGGTTATGATGAGGACATCTCCTTTGCAGGTCCTCATATTGCTTCCACGCTTCTTATAGCAACTCTCCCTTATTTTGTTGGAAATTTGTAATTTCTTTTATAGGTTTTGTTATCTTTATGAGAGGGAAGTACTGTATAGAAAAACTCGCACCAACTGCTCCTATGTCATGATGTTAGGTTGAGTAAATGATACCATGCCTTGGCTCTATCCCTGATTGTAAAGGAAAAGAGCCTCATCCTAACAAGATCTTCTGACATATTATTATATCAGATGATATCACATGTTTCTAAGAAGTTCACTAGATGAACGTTGGGATTTTTATTAGCCAACCCACAAAATTACAAGTTGCTTTGCAACACATTCAATATTGTTGGTTTGATCTTAAATGAAGTTGCTTACACTGGTGGTCGAGTGATTCCTTGATGTGTCGTATTGAACCCTGGCCTTATGAAGTCCATAAAGGTTCTCTGTTGATCTCTGTGATTGAATTCTTCTAGCATCATTATAGCACCCCCTTACCGTAGGATACCCACCGGGATGCCCGGAGGTCATTCCGGTATATATCCTACGATAAGGGCGAGCTACGATCGATCACTACGTTCACTTCATATGGCATGGTATCATAATTCACTTATAAAGCATCAATAGAAAATCACAATTATTTTTAAAACCAACCTTTTCCTCATTTCATTTCACAAAATCAAATTCTACTTCGTGTCTTTCAAATTTTCCATGTGTACATCATCAAAAACCTAATACAATAGTACTACATGAATGAGGAAAATAGGTACAATCTAACTAATCTGCCCCAAAATCCCAGCTGACCGACCTTTGAACCATGACTTCTCTTGCCAATCACAATTTACACAGCTGGTAGAGCCTCTTCAGTAGCTAGAGTCGTCTCTCAGTCCTGAAAAGACAACGTTGCAATTTTGGTGAGTTTAGCGAGCTCAATGAGGTAACCATCATCGATGGTTCCCTCAATTCATGCAACACATCAAGTCACATAACAATTATTTCATAACTTTGCACTTTATCTAAGTATCACATTTTCACTTAAGCATAAGCAGTTCTGCATTTCAATCAATCAAACATACTTAACAAGATGCATATGACATGCTCATGAGACACTTTTCTAATTATTACGTTGTTATGACCGAGTGCCTGAACTATCTCGTATAGGGCTCATTAAACGTTGAGCCTACGGCTCTGAATCACAGGCTCAGTTTCACTCGTTGAGCTTTGAGCTCTAATCGGTGGCTACTCTAGTCACAACTACCATTATCTGATTATGCATTCATGAATGGAATGCACGTACCACAATCAATCACATTATAAAGCACATAGGTCTTCACATTCACATTCAAGCAGCACTTCAATAATTCAATCCACATTACACAATCATCGGACCTTTTGTCCGGAATCCACAATCAAATCACATTCATTCATAATTATAAGCAAACAATAATTGAGAGAAACCATCTAGGTTACTCATCGGTTACTCCTGAAACTATTGCCTAGAAGATCCGACAATGTCTGCAGGTTGACGTTCCAATTGCTCCTCTATAACAATCAATATGCACGATATCACAATTTGCACCATCATAAGTATTCGAAAATGCACATGCATGAAATGAATTGTGTACAATGCATGTTCATGATAATCCCAGGTAATTTCTGTCACAAAATTGATCTTATATCCAAAACTCATCTCAGTAAATTTATACTTAGGTTTATACCTCACTAGAACTATTGAAATCACAATTCATTACTCACTGGCGTACTATCAAATTTCTTTTTTCCAAAACATCCCTTTCGGGTCTATTATTCACATTCAATCTGAAGATGAATTTGAAACAATTTGGTTATACGATCTTCTAGAAAAGTGTTCCTCTATTTCTTAAGATTCCATTGACACCAAAATCACTCAATTTGGTTAAGTAGATTGAAAGATATACCTCAAACACTTTCGGACTGTTCTTATCCAAAAATAGTGTACTATGCACACTTCCATCTAGAAATTTAAACATCTTAGAGACTGAATTAGATTCCAAGTTCTTCATACCATTTGTATCTCCAGGTCTCTACTTTACCACAAGTCAAAAATCATCTCATTTGGAGCTCTACTGATCCCGAAATCATCAAAATACTAAAATATGTTCAGTAGAATAACACCAATTCATAGTATTTAAGACCACACTCACTGTACATGCCCTATGTTTTTCACTCATTCTTTCTTACTTCTATTCAAATAGCTATGATTTTTGGTAGAGATGTAGAGCAGTATCTTATGAATCTAATGGTTCAAGAATCAGGTCATTTGGGGGTCCAGAGAGGAAGTTATGACCAAAAGAAGCAACCATGTTTATGACCTCAATCAAATTGAACATATTTTGGCGCAATTTCCATAACTTTCACAAACAACGTTGGATTGATTTCTTTTAGGGACTATTGGAAAGAGAACTTCAAGATCTACAACGTTCATGAAGACCTAGAAGACAAATTCTATCTTTTGACTTGTGTATCGTCTTCCTTTTGCTTCGTTTTACTTTTGCATCGTCTTACTTTCACTTCGTCTTACTTTTGTATCATCTTACTTTCACTTTGTCTTACTTTGCTTCGTCTTACTTTCACTTCATCTTACTTTTGTATTGTCTTACTTTCACTTCGTCTTACTTTTGTATGGTCTTACTTTCACTTCGTCTTACTTTTGTATTGTCTTACTTTCACTTAGTCTTACTTTTGTATCGTCTTACTTTCACTTCGTCTTACTTTGCTTTGTCTTACTTTCACTTCGTCTTACTTTGTTTCATCTTACTTTCACTTCGTCTTACTTTTGTATCACCTTACTTTCACTTCTCCACATATAATGATCATAACTTTTGACACAGATGTCCAAAATTTTCATATTATATACCGTTCGAAAGATAAAAGAAAGATCTACAACTCTCAAGAAGGAAACTTTGCCAAAATCTATATAGATTAATCCAAATTTTCTCCTGAAGTTAGAACACAAATTTTACATTCAGCTCCCAATGTACTGCACCCAGTTCTCAACTTCATGAAATTTTGGGACTTTTAGAGACAGAATTGAAATCTGATGTCCTCATAAGAAATGTAGCCATATATCTCTAGTTTAATGCAAATCAAGAATCATCTCGTTTGGACAACTAGAGAAAACGTTATGGCTAAAAGACTGAAGCATACTCAGTGAACATTTTTCTTTTATCTTGTAGTATTAAGGTTATCACTCCCATGAGGATTATGAACACCTAAACAATTTGAAACTAAAATTTTCTAAGGTAATATGAAGTTGATTTCAATTAAATTTAAATAAAAATTGAAACAAATAAATAAATGAAAAAAAACAAATAATAAGTGGTTGCCAATAAAATTAGGGTTTGATCAGAGTTTGATATCCTAGAGTTATGTAAATATAGTGCCTTAGAAAGCAAGTGTATTTACATATAACTTAATCTTCTTCCAGTTACTTTTGTGATGAAAATATTTATTATTAATAAAACAAAAGAGTTTGGTTTTATTTGTATGAGCATTATATATCTAGTCATAAGGTA
>JAOSBM010000004.1:12412610-12424293 GCA_027568955.1 Erythroxylum tenue
TTTGCCAAATCCTAAGTGGGAGCTTAGGTAGAGGACGTAGGTCTTAGCACCGAACCTCTATAAAAATAGTGTTTGCCCTTCTTCTCTATACTCTTAATTTAATTTGATTAAATTGTTTTGTGTGTTTTAATTCCGTGGTTTTTGTAGAACTCTGCGAAAAAGATTAAAGATCTATTCAACCCCCCCTTCTAGATCGCTCACAAAGAGCGCTTTCAACATTCTGGTGAAACTATGAGTAGAGTTTTCAAAGAATTTTTAAGCGTCATGGATGGATTTTCAAGGGATATACTCATACCAAAAAATCCTAGATTCAAGGAGATTCCACTACAAATTTACAATGATGCTAGATATATGTCACATTTTAAGGTAATTGAATATGTTGCCCCTCCACCTTCATTATATTTTTCGTTGAAAATGGTTGTTTTATCATCTTATGATTATTGTTTGAAATTAGGATTGCATTGGAGCTATTGATGGTACACATATAACGGTAGTTGTTGCAGAGCAAGATCAAATGCGATGTAGAGGATGGAAAGGGATAACGACTATAAATGTATTGACAGCATGTAACTTTGACTTACTATTCGCGTATGTTTTAGTAGGCTAGGAGGGATCAGCACATGATTCTCGTATTTTCCATGATACAATCGGTAATTCGAGACTCAAATTTTCAAAACCACCGATAGGTAATTTTAAGATTTATAGGATTTGCTATTCATGATTTAGACTTTTTATGTTATCATTTATATTAATTATATTACCTCTATAGGACTTAGGTAAATATTACTTAATTGACAAAGGCTATCCGGAAAGAGAAGGATATTAGGCACCTTACTCAAAGACAAGGTGTCAAAAATAAGAGGATCTTGAGAAGTTTTTAATCGAGTCCATTTATCATTGAGAAGTTGTATTGATAGAGCTTTCGGTGTTCTTAAAGCTAGATGGAAGATATTGAAGAAAATGCCTAACTATTCATTGATGGAACAAAATAGAATAATTTGTACAGCTTTGCATTATATAACTATATTAGAAGAAGCACAATTGGAGACCACTACAAGAAAATTATAACTTACCGGTTGACAAATTACCGTAGTAAATTAGCGATAGAATTTGATTATCTCTCGGTAAAGTTGTCAGAAAAATGGAATTTTACGACAGATAAAATATTTGTAGGTAAAGGCAGAGGAAAATTATCCCGCTATTTTGCCGCCAAAATATGGCTACAAAATTATGAAGGCTATCATAAAAATAGGCAGCAATAGTTGGCGGCAAAATAAACGTCGGGGTGCATTGACGAAATAAATGTACGTAGGTAAATTACCAACGGAAAGTACATTCCGTCGGTAAAAATTAAAGTTAAACGTCGTCGTTGGGTCTTCGGCCTTATCGTTTTTAATAAAATGAAAACCACATCGTTTGGTTTAACACAAAATGATGTCGTTTTCGTAAAAATTTAAAGCCACCAGAAAACCCCCTCCCTCTCCCCTGCGTCATTTTTTTCGTTGCTTTCTTCTTTGTCACCGTCGGTCTTCTCTCTTCCGCTGTCCACCGTCCGCCTTCCATGCTTTGCTCTCTTCCACCTTCCATCAACTTTAGTTAAGTCAAGGTTAGTCGTCTATCTAATGGCTCTCAGGTTTATTTTTTTGTGAGAAATTTTGTTATTAAATGGTATATGAACGTTGGTTGGTTCATTTTTGTGGCAATATTATGCTTTTTTTGAACTGTGGTTGATTCATTATTTGTTTGAATGTGTTTATATTGGTGAATAATGGAAAATATAGTGGTTTTGTTGTTAGCTAGAGATGAATTCGGGTTGCCTACGAATTGTTTGATGAATTGTCTTTTACGGATATCATATCTTGTTTTTCTAAAAATGAGAAATGTCTTTTAGGGACATTGGTGAGACTTGGTTAATCGACTGTCAAGGAAGTTAATTCATGGTTAAAATAATTGACAACTTTAAATATTACTTAAAAAGTTGGGATAATAGCTATTATTTTGTATTACTTAAAAAATTATCAATTAGGGGTTTTTCGTTTTGATGAAGTCATGGTATTGTTTGAACTTAATTGTGGTATTTACATATTAAAGTAAGGTGACACACGTTTTTATACATCTATGGTATTTCGATGAGTTATCTTTTTCCATCTATTTTTATACAAAATATTTAATGAATTTTCTTTTCTCTTTAGTGTGATAGAAACTCAACCACCTTTACCCCTCTTAGTGCTTAATATTAGTGATCTCTTGTGTTCTAGCTTTCTTATTCTATGTATTTTCAAATACCCACCATTTTGGACTAAATGTTCAATGTTTTTCCTTTAAATGTTCCCCCATCCATTGTTCCTTTAAATGGTGCTATTTTATTATGATGGTTAAGCAAAAGGATGGACTAAATTCTTTAGAATGGAAGAGTTGTGCTATAATAAAATAGCTTTAGAAGTTTTATTAATTAAGTCCGTAAAAATTTAGGCTTGAATGATAAAGGTACCACTAGCTTTTTGCTATGAAACAAAAACTAGAAGATGTCATTTAATGAGTTTGTAGTGAAGTATGGGTTTTGATCCTTATACTAAACCAAAGTTGTTCCATCTAAGGATAAACTATGATCAAATGATCTCCTTGAGGTAAATACTAAAATATAATAGGAATATATTGTAGGATAAATCCATCTATTCTCCCACAGGGTCCATAAATAGAGAAATCATATATATTGTTATTAGTTACTTGCACTATGTTATCACATATTCCAATATAAGGAGATTTAAGAAGAATGACATGGTCATACCTTGTGATCTATTATATCTAAAGCTTATTATAGTGAAAACATCATGAAACCTTAGAATTTTCTTTACAATATAGTTAAAGAACATGAAAAAAACGATGAACATAAGCTATTTTCTAGGACATCTGCTAACCGAGTTATCATAGAAGTTTGCTTGTAAATGATAACGTCATGACTTTGACATTTGGTTCTTTTACACTTAATATAGACTTTAAGGTGATAAAAGTGGACATGGTGAGAAAATTCAATGATGAGTATATGTTAACTTGGAGTATATGATACCTAATTAAGACTACAGACGCTCCTACACACCAAAAACTAATCAAACTTATATAGGAAAAGATCGAGGTACAAATTAAGATCAATGTGATATTAAGGAAACTAAAAAATGCTTTGATATCATTGCAAATCATCTGGACCAATTAGAGGAACGAGTTTCTCATGATCTTTTTGATAAGAAGACTTCCAAAATACCACCATATCTTACACCTGATTGTGTGGTTATTTGATACTATTTATACTTAATTATGGTATAAACATATTAAAGTAAAGTTGATACTTATTTATAAAGTGTAATGAAAAATTAAAGTAAAGACAGTACTCATTTATATATTATGATGATGTTTCTTATATAGATTTGTAGTATAATTTCTATAGAGTCATAGTATTTTTTATAAGTTATGATGGTATTCTTTGTACTCAATTGTGGTATTACTATATTAAAGTAAAGGTGGTACTTATTTCTTTATACTCAATTGCCTTATTTTCTAATTTGCTTTCTTTAATATATTAAAAATATAACAAAGCTATTGAACAAGTGTATTATATTAAATGCAAAATATTATTTTTTTGTAGGCCCTATTTTGTGTTGAAAAGCATCGCTCATCCTTCTTCTTTGTAGTCTGTAGTTATCTGTCTATCTAGGTAAGCAGTCCAACTAATGTCTACCATATGTGTTGTTTTAATAATACAATTCTGATGCATTTGGGTTTTGTGTGACTGTAAAGGAGGTCTTGATCTTGTATTGTTGTTTAGAATATTCTTATAATCATTTAATAGTTTTTATGTTCTTCTTTAACAGTCTAAGTATTTATGTTTGGGTTTTGTTTGAATCATTAATGAGTAAATGTATGATTACATAAGTATTTACTGTATATGGAATGAGTTTGAGATCTTATGGATGATTAAGGCATAATAAACCACCCCTAGGATGGTAGATAAGCTGGAAATCTGTGATGCAGCTCCCATGAGGCTTATCAGTGAAAAATTCCACGAGCCTAAGAGTCACAGTGAAAACTTGCTTTCTTGATTCACAGGTATAAACAATGAAACATACCATAATATTAACATCAATTGTAAGTGATTAATTCAATTGATTAATACTTAGGGGATGTTGTGTAAAGTAAAGGTTAATTTTTTTGTAAACGTAGGGGACATGAAAGATACTAACTATAAAATCACTTTTTAAATTAACAATTTTGCAAAAATGAGTAATGTTGATAGATCTTAGATATGTATAGATGATTGACACTTGATGGTTTCATTAATCCTGAGTTTGTTGAAGGAGTTAAGCTTTTATTGATTATATATGTTCTCAACCTGCATATATGGATGACCCAAAGATCAGATGTCTATATAAAAAGTGCAAACATATTCATTTCTTTCCTATTGATGAAGTGAATGACCATTTACTAAGAAAATGTTTTGTTCCAAATTATTTTGAGTGGACATGAAATGGGGAGCTATTGATTTGTAGCACCTCAAGGTGTAATAAAGTAAACTCGTCATTAAATGTGGTTGAGTTTGAAGGGGGGATTGGATTTAGAACAGATAATGTAGGTGCAACTGAAAATCCTTACATGTAAATGGTTTATGATACAGCCGATTAGAAAAATATAGAAAATCTTGATGAAGAACCAAACCCACATGCAAAATAATTTTTTGACTTACTACACTTGGTTGACCAAGAATTATGACCAAATTATGAGACAATAACTCAATTGTCTTCAATTGCTCGAATATTGAAGATAAAGTTTGAAGGGCATATTTCTAATCGTAGTTTTGATAAAATTCTTGGATGGTATAATGAATCATTGCCTCCTGATCATACAATGGTTGATAATTTTTACAATATGAAGAAACTTATTAGGGGTCTTAGTTTGCCTGTTGAAAAAATTGATTGAAGCAAATTGGGATGTATGTTGTATTGGGGAAATGATGTGGAATTACAACAGTGCAAATTTTATTGTCAATCTAGGTTTAAGTCTAGAAAGCATTCTATGAAACAGAAATTAGTATCTTGGCGAATGTATTATTTCCCGCTAACTTCAAGAATTCAAAAACTATATGCTTATGATGTTACTGCATCTCACATGAGATGACATAATGAACACGAACAGGAAGATGGAATAATGAGTCATCCATCGAATGCACTGGCATTGAATCATTTCAACAACACCCATTATGAGTTTATAGCTGAAATTCGAAATGTTAAGCTGGGATTATCGATGGGCAGATTCCAACCTTTTGGTCAATCTGGTTAATAATATTCATCATGGCCAATCATAATAACTCCTTATAATTTGACTCCATGGATGTGTATAAATGAGGCTTATATGTTCTTGACAGTGATTGTGCCAGGGCCTACAAATCCAAAGCATAAAATTGATGCATTCTTACAATCATTGGTATCTGAATTGCACCATCTTTGGGAATATGGTGTAGAGACATATGATGTATCTCTGAAACAAAATTTTGTATTGAGAGAAACTTTGATGTGGATTATTAGTGATTTTCCAGCATATGCTATATTGTCCGGATGGAGCACAATAGAGAAATTGGCTTGTCCTTATTATGACAATGATTCTGATATGTTTTATCTTCCAAACGGGGGCAAAACATGTTGATTTGATAACCACAGTAAATTTCTTCCTAGATCATCCATTTAGATGCAATAAACAAGAGTTCATTAAGAATAGGATAGTACAAATACCTCATCCTCCTAACAAAGCTGGTGACGAGATATTGCAGGAGATTGATGAATTAAAGTTACTGAAAGTTACAAAACTTGAGCTGATGAAGTTAATACAAGCATTAGTAAAAAAATTGGTTAGAGAAAACGAAGCATCTTTTGGGATTTCCCATATTGGAAAACTAATTTGATACATCATAATCTAGATGTGATGCATATTGAAAAAATATTTTTGACAATTTGTTCAATACCATAATCAACATTAAAGAGAGGACAAAAAACAATGTAAAATCACGAGATGATTTAAAACTTTTTTGTAGAAGGAATGAGTTAGATAAAGATCTTCTTGCTAGTAAATATCCGAAAGCACGTTACACTTTGGACAAAAAAACAAAAGGAAATATTGTGTGAATGGTTGAAAAGTCTAAAGTTTCCCGATAGTTATGTTTCAAACTTGGCAATGTGAGTGGACAGGAGGAAGTACAAATTATTTGGGATGAAAAGTCATGATTGTCATGTGTTTATGCAAAGGCTAATTCCAATTGCATTTCAGGAGTTGCTACTGAATAAGGTTTGGGAAGTTATTACAGAATTAAGTTTGTTTTTCAAAAGCATAACATCATCTGAAATAAATTTAGCTGAAATGGAAAAACTAAAAAGGAAAATTTTAACAATTTTATGCAAAATAGAAGAGATTTTCTCTCCAAGCTTCTGTGATTGTATGGAGCATCTACCTGTGCATTTAGCACACGAGGCTAAACTTACTGGTTTAGTTCAATATCAATGGATATATTCGTTTGAGAAGTAATTATAGTAAACATTTAAATTGAAGTAATAACATGTTTTAATAATAGAATTGTAATAACCTTGTTCACTAATGTAGGTATTTGCATCACTTGAAGAAAAATGTCAAAAACAAGGCTAGAGTTGAAGGTTTGATATGTAATTTTATTTAGTGGAGGAAGCAAGTATATTTTGTTCACATTATTTTGAGTCGCATGTGCACACAAGAGAAAGAAAAGTTACTCGTAATGACGATGAGGGAGGAACAGGTGATGATGATAGTAACTTATCCATTTTCACATATCCTGGACGAACATATGGACGTTCAACAAGAAGAATGTTAATAGAGGAAGAAATAGAGGCTGTCCATGGTTACATTTTAATGAACTGACAAGAGGTTCAACCTTTTATGCAGTAAGTTGAAGTTGATTTTCAAATTGATTATTTGGGTTTTAAAATTTAGTGTTAATCACAACTGGAATACATAATAATTTTTTTAGATTATACGAGGAATGGTTAAGCGAGCTAATGCCCAAAAAAACACAGAATGATATCAATAAAGAAGTTGGATGACACTTTCCTCGATGGTTCAAGAAATATATAAATTTTCACTTACAATTCTTGAAATGATTGAATTATAAGATTAAAGTTTTCAAATGACATTGTACTACTTAATATGATAATTTCTTTTGTGTAAGCCTTTGAAAATCCAATAGAGAACAAGTTCATATGTGATCTTGTGAAAGGACCTTTGTAAAATGTTAAATCCTATCTGGTGTGTTTTGTTAATGGATACAAATATCATATAGAATGTTATGGTCATAGCTTGGCAACAGTAAATAGTGGGGTTTGCATACAGGGAGAATTGATGGATTACTATGGTAAAATTATTAAGATACTTGAAATTGAGTACCCTGCATTGCCAATAAAGTAGCGTACGATATTTAAGTGTAACTGGTTTAGTCCAACTTCTAATATTGGCACAAAAGTGCATAATCGATACAATCTAGTTGAAATCAACTAGCAAAGAAGATTTAGACAATTTGAATCTTTCATGTTGGCGATGCAAGTGATCTAGTTGTATAATGTCCCTTTTCCCAGCTTATGATGAGATAAGTCAGATTGGATGGCCATTTGCAAAGTTAAATATAAAGGTGTTTTTGAATCACTTGGAAAAGCATAACAGAGAATTGAAAGTGAAACGTTTCAAGAAGATGTTTCTGAAATAAATGCATCTGTTACATATGACGAGAATGAACCTTTGAACGATTCAAATAATGAATATGTTGAAATTTCATCTGCAGAGGATGAGGAGGGAGAGAGATCTGAAAAGGAGCCTGAGTTTGATTCTAATTCTTCAAAAAAAAAGATGATGATGATGATTTTGATTTACGATTAATTGCTGATAGCAATTAATTTGTGCTTGTAATAGAATATTATATTTAATACATCAATTATTGAATCAATAATATAATGTTATATATTGAATTGAAATTGTCATATTTCTAGAATATTCAATAAAATATAAATTTCAGGTTAAAACATGTCACTAAAGGGAAACAGGATATGATGCGATCAAGGTTCAAACCACGGTTTGGAGCCAGTTACTTTCTAGGTGAAGCATCACATTCTGCAATTGCAACATAATCAGATGTTGTACCTCCAGCTACTACACATGTAGATAAGGCATCACCTCCTATACCTGCTGCTATACCAGCCAACAACTTTACACCATCTACCACCCCTATACTGATAGAGATATCAGAGGTAAACGTTGCGGATGAAGGAGACGATCTTCAGCCCAGAGCTAAGGGAGTTGATGGAAGAACTTACATCACAATTGTCAACAATCTGTAAGTGAAAATACATGAAACATCATATTTTTATAATTAAGTTATAGGTTTAAATTTAAAAATGATATAAAATTGTTTTTATATTAGGTTGATTCCGTCTAGACCTTGCTCAAGAAACATGACATCCAAATTCAAGGAGAAGATTGATCTTAAGGGTTATATATAGAAGCATATCTCTCAAGAGATAAAGGATTTTTATTATCAGGAGTTTGAGATACAAAAAATATTTTTTTGTATTTTAATTAATGATTTATACATTAATTAGATAAATATTGTAGGTAATAAGTACTTATCGTATGTTTTTCTTTTTTTCATAAAGAATTTTTTTGAGATTTTAAATTTGACGTGGTTATTTATAAAGTATGGAAGAGACGAGCTCGTACATGTTACAGAGACTTTGTTGGTGCAATAAACAAGACTGGTATATGATCTCTTTATATTTCTAAAGAAATATGGAGTCGTTGATAGCAGTATTGGACATCACTCAAGGCAATGTCCATTTTAGAGCGTAATTCTACTAACAGACGTGGAGGACTAGGGGGAGAGTCTTCCCGTACATACTACAGGATCTATTACCCACCACAGGCATAGAGAGACTTGTAAGTATATACACTTTACAATTATATTCTGATTTTTTTACTTTGATGTATTTCAATTTAATTTGATGTGTGAATTTTGGAATGAAAATATGTGTATTATGGAGAATGATAATGTTATAAATGTCTAGTGCCTTATATGGTTATGTTGTTGACTTATTTTCTTTGTTCAATAGAGGGTAAATATCATAAAATAGAGGAAAATTTACCGAAATTATTGTAAATTATAGTTCATTTATAACATTTTATTCTTATGTAGGAAAAGTCTATGGGCAAGAAACCTATATCCCGTCAGCTCTTTATGCATAATCACACTAAGAAGCATGACAATGTGACCTTTGTCAATACCAGATGTAGAGAGCTAAATATATGTGAAATTTATGCTTTAGTATTAATGCTTAATAATTATCATTTATTAACATAAACATTGTCTTATGATAGGACCAAATACAAGAAAAGTATTCAACGATAGTCTTAGCAGTCTGAAGATATTGATGAGAATCAAATATATCTTCATGCAATGGGTGGTAGGGACTGTCATGGAAGAATCTTTAGCTTAGATTCATTTGCGAAAACATGTTATTCACAATCTTCCACATCTAGTATAGCAACATCTAATAGGTGGTCTGCATCTAATGAAGTCTATGAGCTTCAGAGCATAGTACAAGCACTGATAACTCAGTTGTAATAGTCTATGGAATATATAGCCTAGCTCCGTAATGAGATTGATGAGTTGAAGGGAAAGGGCAGCACCTCATTGCAACATTCAGAGCATCCGCATTTATTAAATGAATAACGTAGTTATAGTCATTTTGTATGAATTAAATACTTATTGTTGTAAATAATAATTTTTTATTATCAATTAAAATAATTTTTACTTTATATCATCAGTCAACTTTCTGTTTTAACAAATTAAATGTAAAAACAAATCAAAATATTATCAACAGATAACTGATAACTATATAAATTATACATCATCATAAGATTATCAAATAAAAATAAGGGAAAATATTAAAAAAAACAATAATTTATCGACAGACGACTAAAATCTGATGGTAAATGCTGAATTTACCGTAGACAATTAAGATCCATGGGTAAAATTAGTAGTGAATTTACCAACAGATTTGGAAAATCTGTCAATAATGTTATGACGGAGGAGCCTTGTCTGTCGCTACATTTACTGACTGAAACAAACTTTCTGTCGTTAATTATTACCTACGACTGTTTCTCCGACACCTCAATCCATCAGTAAATTCCGTCGCCAACTTAGCTTCTCAACAGTAAACCTTCACATTCCGTCGGTAATTTTCGTTGCTAAATCTCATTTTTCTTAATGTGGACCCAGCTTTTAACATCATTGATCAAGATTCTGAATTTATACCTCCATATGTATTTGAAGATGTTGAAGTTAACCATATAAAAGAAGGTGTTAAAAACCTGAGAACTCGGGAGATGACAACTATTCGTTATAATATTGTTTCTAGTTTAATAGTAGTTAGACGCTATTTTTAGATTATTATAAACATTTACTTTAAATGATGATGTTGACTTCTTTTGCTCTATCTAAATTCTTATGAAAATATTCAAAGAATATTAAAATATGATATTCATGTCCTTATAAATTTTTTTTTAATTGATACCCTCATAAGTCATTTTATACTTAAAAAATTAATAATAATTAATTAATTTTATCAAACATCTTTAAATAAACAGCTAATGTTATCCGCTGGTCAAATCAACAATATTATTACTAAACAACTAATTTTACCAAACATCTTTAAATAAACAACTGATGTTATCTGCTAGTCAAATCAACTATATTAATTTGCTGTCAACTAACCGCTAATAGAATCAACTAATAACTAATGCAGTACGCTTATTGCCAAACAGGGTCATTCAATTCATTCTTAGTGGATGAGCAGGAGACAATTGGTTACCCATGACATTAAATCATTGCCAATGTATATAGCAAATCCCAGATGTTTTTATTTTGTATCTACTATAAGATGCTTCCATGATTAATTATCCAAGCCTACGCCCGTAGTTGTTGTTCCCAAGATTGGAGGTAGAACACTGGTGTTTGTTAAGGAGCATGTGATTCAACTTGTGACCATGTCATGTTATTTGATTACCACGAGTAATTTGTTGAGCGAAAGAGACAGTAGTTGAGTTTGCATAATAGACAGCAGAGTTTATCTTGGTTTTGGTAACTAATAAATAGAGATTGAAAGGAAGGTAAAAAAAGTATCTCCAATGTTTATAACGATAACGAATAACCGAAGCGGAATAAAAATATCATTTGAATAAAAATTAAGCTTGTCTAAACTGTTGGGAAATCGGGTCGGGATCCGATCCGACCGTAGCGGAATAATTACGAAACTTTTTCGTGATTTTTTATTTCCCGAAAATCAAGATCTATTTAATTCTATAAGATAGTTAACACGAATCAAAATAAAGCGGAAATTTAATTCGTACCTTATTCCGAAGCTTGATCTTTATCTTGATGCATCCCTCGAACCGTTTCCGAAACCGATCCGTCTCAACCACTGTAGCCGCACAAGTGTCCGGCCTCTAACGGTATCTACAGAATGAGTTGAGAGAACTCTGTAACTTTTACAGAGAGGGTTAAGCATGAAGTGCTAGCTACATAGAGCTTAAGCCTATTTATAATAAGCTTAGGACGTTTTAGTAATTT
>JAOSBM010000004.1:12430790-12441925 GCA_027568955.1 Erythroxylum tenue
TTCTCCTTGTTCTTTACGCATAACTAATCACTAACAATTTCTGTTCTAACTTTCATTACAAGTTCGGGGTCCAACAAAATGGTTTATTAATACAGCAGCTCCAAGACTCCTACATAAAAGATGAGGGAGAGGATGAGGTCCTTTAAGCCTGTCAAGAGTTCTTAACCTATTTCTAAAAAATAGCCATAAAATGAATAAATCTTTTAGTGAAAGGAACTTATGCCATCTTGTATTAGTGCATGATTTCTAAATAGACCCTACAAGAGTTGTTAGTGAAGAAGCCAAAAGAGCTTCCTAATAAAAAGGCTTTATCCTCAAAATTGAGATTTAGTTAGTAATCAGGAAAGCTTCTTTTAAATATGTTAGAACCCCTATTGTTGTAGGACCAATCTCCATTATTGATCAGAAGCTTTACTTTTACATTATTAGGATAGTGAAGTATAAGGTTTTGAAAATTTGGTGGACGATAAAGAGGGCCTAAAGCACTCTAATTATCATAATATAACTAAGCTTCATTTTCATTCCCATTCTTCATTTTGACTAACGGTTGTAGAATACTCCTAAACTTCAATAAATTGATGTATACGCCATAAAGTGACATTTCTAGGCTTAATGATCCAAAAGTCTTTCCCTTATAAGTAATGGCTACTGATCCATTTTACCTATAAGGGCTAATTATTATTGAGGATTCTCTACATTCTTTTTGAAAGTAAGACCTTGTTCACCATTGAGATTGACTGTATACCCAAACCAACTTCTTTCTTAGGCAAGTAAATAGTATTCCAACTAAATTTTGCATGAGGTTTCTAGTGACCATATCCTGTCTAGAGGAAGTTTCCTAAAAGCTTCTTTAAGTTTGTACAGTGCTTCTTTGGGAGGATAAGAAGGGAGGACCAATAGGTGTAGAGATTACTAAGTTTAGATATGATCAGTTGTAAGCTTATAGTATAATTCATATACTTATTACACTAACTACCAATTATACTCTTTACCATGTCAAAAAGAGGCTGACAGTTTTGGCAAAATATTCTCATCTAAGTTATAAAGACCACTAAGTAAGTAAATGGAAGGAGATCTAGGAATTAGTTTTGATATCTTAGCAAGAGCCTAAGCTGAGTTTAAAGCATTATAAGAGACTATGATATAACTCTTTTTCTTGTTAAAGCTCAAACTTGATAGATTGTTGACGGAATCCAAGGAATTTATGAGATAAGAGATTGATATTGCATTAGCACCATAAAATAGGAGTAGATAATTAGCAAAAACTAGCTTGAATAATCTCATTTATTCATACTTCTTATGAAAATTGAACCCATTCTCT
Source organism: Erythroxylum tenue (assembly GCA_027568955.1). NCBI lineage: Eukaryota > Viridiplantae > Streptophyta > Magnoliopsida > Malpighiales > Erythroxylaceae > Erythroxylum > Erythroxylum tenue. The sequence goes on from JAOSBM010000004.1 coordinate 12,432,112, forward strand.
AACATGATGTTATACTCAATCAGAGGGTCCCTTTGCCTTATTCCCCCTGCTCCCTTGACCAATTCAGAAGCTTCACCATTATTTAAAACACTATATGAAGGAATTGTGATACATTGAGCAATCTAAAGAGATAAATTGAGGAAACCACATGTCTTCAAAGAAATTTGAATGAAGTCCCAATCCATAATGTGAAATGCTTTATGAATGTTAATTTTCATTATGCAATTCCTATTTGAGTCTTGTAAGTGGTAGTTATTGATAATTCTTGAGCAAGAAGGATATTATCTCCTCTTTATAAAAGCTGCTTATAAAGGACTAATTAGTGAAGAAAGTATCAAACTGATTCTTAATGCTAAAAGCTTGTTATAAAAAGTGTTATAGTAAGTTAAGTCTCTCATGAAGTTACGTCAGTGACCTTAAGAACTACACATATATGAGTTTTGCTATAAATTTTCAATAACTTGGAGCTAGAGAAAAATTCCAACACTACTTTACTGACCTACAACTTTAATTAGTCTCATTATTTTTGAGGAAAAATAAGCATTAAACCCATCAGAGTATGGCAATTTGTTGGGTTTTAAGTGAAACACCACCTTCTCATTCTCCTTTATTATAAAAAGTTTTATGAGGGATTTATATGTTGCCTTGAAAGTGAATTGGAAATGAAGGAACTAAGAGATATACCCAGCGATTACCTCCTAGGTAGAGTGCCTAAATGTTTTTATAAGTAGTCTTTTATAAGTGATAACAGGTCATTTTGTTTAGAAACTACCCTTATTCATTTCTAATAACAAAAATTCTATTCATATTGTTTCTAGCAAGCAATGATCTATAGAAGAATTTGGTGTTGCCATCCCCATTCTTAAGCTAAGAAACTTTAGTTTTTTTGCTTAATCTAAGAAGCATGGATTTCTAGAGCTTCGGTATAAGCTTTTAAGGTATGCCTTTCTTTATTTTACTTTAACACATTTGAAGGAGAATTATAATAGGAATTATGAGTATGAATAAGATGATCCTTAACTTGTTTAAGATTCAAAGAAGAATTAAAAAGAGTACAAGAGTTAAGACTTTTAAGCTCCATCTTTATACTCATTATTTTTTAATAGAATTTGAATGATTCAAATCCTGGACATCCAAATTTAACCCCCAAATCACTACATCTGAAAACCCTAGACATTACACAAGAAGCTAAAGAATTTGAAAAGAGAATTCCTTCTTTAAGTTAATAATAAATCATAAATCTTAATAAGGGAGTGATCACATCCAAGATAATTATTAAAGTATGCTACATGAATTTCAAAAGCCATTCCAATACCTTTTTTTTCTATTGCTCCAAGTGAAAAAAACATCCTTCATGTTTAAGGTCTATTACCTCAATACGAGTTAAGCATGATTAGAGTTTAGAGCAATGTCTACTTGAGCTTCTAACTCCTTCAGCTTCAGAAGATAAAGTGATGCTATTTAAGTCTCTTAAGATTAACCAAGGCTTTTGTATTGATCCATAAAAGGATCTTAGGTCCTTCCATAAATTAGCTCTTTAGAATGTGAAATTTGATGTATAGATAAATGAAAGCCATAAATTCCCAATATTACAATGCTTGATATGCAAATGGATGCATTGATCAATAGAAGTGTGACTAAGGATACTAGTTTTGTTGGGATCACAAGCTACCAATATCCTACCATACTGGTAGACGTTAAGATTGGTAATAAAATTCCAATTTCTCTTAAATAAACAAAGTTTTATACATTTTTTATACCTTTAGCTTAGTTTTTAAAATGTCAAAGACTAATAACTTTATTAGGTTGATATAATTAAAAACTATTTGTTGTTTCATCAACTATTAAGCCCCTTTATGTTCTAGGCTAGAATAAACATGGATGTTAGTAAGAAATAGAGCCTCTGACCTTAGTTATGTGGCTTGATGTCTTCTTACCAACTATTTTAAATACCTTCAAAGGGTGATAAGGGGAATTAGGATGATGTACTCTAGCGTTTGTTCCCTCAGAAGCCAATGGAGTGTTGGATGCTCCTACAACCTTTTGTTGATCCCCTTGAACTAAGGATGGCAACTGGGCCCCGACCTAGCCTAAAGTCAATAGGCTAGGCCCAAGTTGACTAAGTCTTAAGCCCAATTTTCTAAAAAATTGGGCCTATATGCAAAACGATAACATTTTGTTAGAAAAGATGTCATTTTGACATTTTAAATTAAAAAAGGTAGGGTCGAGTCAGGCTCGGGCCTAAGACTAGGCCTAACCCTACTGTCTCAGGTCCAATTGGGCCTCGAAATAAGCCCAGGCCCAGCCTATACCATTGTCATCCTTATATTGAACTAAGTTCAATATCTCTCTGGTAAGGGCTATCAAGGTTGTTCCCTCTTGAGATTCCAAAGTTATAATCACTTAGAAACTAAGAATTCCACCAAAGACTTTTATTGATTTCCCTTTCTCCTTAGAAAGGAGATAAGGTTTATTTTAATCTTTTATGATAGTAGGAGTGTTTGAAGGCTCAGCAGAAGAAGTAGATTGATTTTATTTATTTAATCTGATAAGTTCTTTACAGCTACCATTTTGAATAAACCTCTTTACAGGTTTCCAAAGCTTTCCTTGTTGCTTCAATGTAGGTCCCACTGGTAGAAAATAATAATAATGGAATCCTCTATTAATGAATCATCCTTAGTTAAGCTTAGCAAGGGTACAAAATTGTAGAGTTGTTGCTTTAAATTCACTCTTACAAATATCCTTACATATCCAACATATCATTTAACAGCTATAGCTTCGCCTATACAAATTGGTTTCCTTATGTAACTTGTCAAAGAGCTTAAAACCTTAGTGGACCAGTGACAAAGATAGATTTTGTGAAAGTTCACCTATAGGGGAACTTGCTTTTGTATCATCATCAAGGTTGGTCTTGGGTTTCTAAAGTTGAAGAAAGATTAGTAAGCTATTGTATTGCTAGGGCCCTTATTCTATTATCTCTTCAACTTTCTCGTTTAAAGTGAATTTGAAGAGGAATAAGTTTTCCTCATTTAACAGAACATCTAAAAAGGCCCTAGTTTTCTAGTTTTTAAGAGAGTAATGCTTAATCTAAGGAAGGTAGGGTGTTTACCAAGGAAGAACCCAACCTTTTTGGAGGACTAAACATTTTACACACTCTTTAAATGTTTCTATATGAGAAGAAACTATTGAACCAACTTCTGTCTTAGTTGGGTGACAAAAGTGAAGGTAAATATTTGAATGATTCCCTATACCCTTCTTCCAATTAAGGGAAACTTAGTTATGGTAGTGTTAGCCTTCGAATCATCCTTAATTAAAGAGGTAGAAGTTAGCTACAAGCTTAAAGGTGCCTTTCCTATAAGCCCTAGTAAAGTAGTGGAAGATGACAAGAAAGGAAAAAGACATTTTTATAGTAAGTTCTACATAAGGTCTTGAGGTTCAAAATCTACTAACCTAGAAAGGAACAAAATTGATGAGAAATGAAAAGTAGTTTGAGTTACTGATCTATAAATGGTAACAAAATTCAGAATCCATTAACTTAAAAGCAACAAAGCTGATGAGAAACGAAAAGTAGTTTGAATTAATGTTATATAAATGATAACAAAATAGAGGCAGAAGAAGTGCAAAGAATAAACCACCTTTGGTGCCTAAGATGTGAACCTAAACTAGGGAAGATGAAGTGAATTGAAAGAAGCAATGTAGAAAGCTTAAGGAAAAAGATAATATCAATGAACTGGAACAAAAGAAACGAGGGAATAGGAATAACTTACCTTGGGGCCAAAGGCAAGGTTGCGGAGGAAAGGAATAAAAAAAGAGGATGGATGGCAGCATAAGGAAACAAGAAAGGAGAAGAACATAACATTAGTATGATTAGTCCAGTTGCACTAGCAACGAAGATGAAGGAACAACAATAGAGAGAAACTTAGAGAGAAGCTAAGCTTTTTCACTTTACAATACAATTTTTTATAATTATAGATTTATTATGAATGCATATAAGAAACTTGAATAAAAATGTTGTAATAAATTTTAATTAAAAAGTAATTTATTAAATTTTAATATGAAATTATAATATTAATAAATTTTATTCATATTTATGTAAATAAATTATTTAAGACATGCTAAAATGTTATAAAAGTTGTCTATCTTATATACTAATTCTTTTGTTTTATAATTTTGGTGTAAAAGACATAAACGTCCACTATAATTTAAGAAATTTTAGAAAAAGTTATAAAAAATCAATTTAGCTTTTAATTCTCTCGAAAAATCCTTTTTCATAAACTTTGATTAAAAAATGATTGTAAAACATATATGTTATAAGCTTCATATATAGACTAATTAAATTTCATTGAAGTTTAGCTTTTAAACTCAAATTAAACTAATTAAACTCAAAATAAGTTAACAATTTAAAATAATTATAATAAATTATTTTAAGCAATATTTGATTGGTTCACATATGATGTTTATACCACATGTACTTCATCATCATTTTTAAATCGAAGTTTAGGAGAAGGGATTTTTTTGAAAAATTAAAAACTACAAGGAGTTATTTCAAGAATTTTAAAGATTAAGGAGTTTATTTTTAATTTTTAAACTACATAGGAGGTCTACGTCTTTTACCTATTTTATATATGTGTTAGAATTGTAACTTTTCTTCTATCAATAATTTATATTTATATTTCAAATTTTCATGTTATGTATTTCTCTATTTTAACTAGAAAGATATATTATTTTACTAAACTTTATAGTAATAAGAAATAAAATTTTATAAATATATGAATTTTAACACTTTATCTAATTAAGTATGATGCACATAAATTTTTTTAATAAAATAATTATAACTAAAATACATGTGTTAAGTCACATAATCAATATCATCATAATTAAAGAAGTAAAGTTATGTTACCATTTCCTTACACATGTAAATAATGGAAAAGAAAAGAATTAAATGATCAACTTGTGAGATTATAAATACAATCACTCAATTGAATAACGTCAAAAATTTTAAGTAGTTACTGAACCAATATCATTTCACAATAAGCATAGGCTAATACTATACTCATATTAAATTTATGTGGAATGGTGCTAAAGGACTTATAAGCATAAAGTAAGGTCAGTTGGGATGAGATCTACAAACCAATTGGATCAATGGTGAGAGGCGTCCACTTAAGTGGAACAAAACCTTGAGATCTTGTGTTCGAATCCTGGAGAGGGATTCCCCTGACCAAAGAGGACAATACTGATTTATGGGATCGCAGGGGCTATGGCTGGGCCTGTTTCCCCTGGACCTGGATTGCGGGGGCTTATGGCTGGGCCTATTTCCCCCGGATCCAACATAAAAAAGGCTCAATGGTGAGAGGCGTGGTTGTAAAACCAACAAAACCTTGAGGTCGTGGTTGTAAAACCAACAAAACCTTGAGGTCTTGGGTTCGAATCCTGGAAAGAGATTCCCCTGACCAAAGAGGACAATACTGATTTATGGGGTTGCAGGGGCTTATGGCTGGGCCTGTTTCCCCTGGACTTGGATTGCGGGGGCTTATGGCTGGGCCTGTTTCCCCCGGATCCAACAAAGATAGTTTGGAAAAAATGGGTGTTATCACAAATCTCTTTCTTCCTATGGGTAGTAGCTAAGAATAAACTCCCTATATTGGATAAGTTATATGCTTAAACATTCCTAATAGGTGCGTATTATGCCTTAAGGATTTAGAATCACTAAACCATTTATTCTTTGATTATCCATTATTAAGGAGCATCTATAGTGTAACATGATTTCATTTCTCCATAAGGCCTAAACCATTTATTCTTTGATTATCCATTATTAAGGAGCATCTGTAGTGTAACATGATTTCATTTTTCCATAAAGCAACCTAGCTTTGATCATTCTTCTATCCTAACTAAGATTTCTATAATGAACTAGGCAATTTAATGCCCTAACAACATAATTTCCCTAAGAAGGTCAATGTACATAATCTAGATAGAGAGGAATGTAAGAATCTTCAAGAATTAGGAATCATAAGCTTGTTTAGTAATTCATCAAATCACTGAATGAATCAAGGAGCAATTTGCTCTTCATAACCTATATAGTTGCTAAATTGAATGCAAGTAATTATGGCGAATCCCACCCAACTTATGAGAATCCATTAAAGAATAAATACAAGGGATCCAAATTCACATACATAGTCTAACGAAGGTAAACTAAGTAGAAAGAGGATTTCTCAAGAACATTTAACATATATCTAGTGTCCTCGAAGGCACTTCCACATGTATGCAATGATCGTAAAATTAAAGGACTTATAACAACCATCCAACAATAGGAACATTGAGGATCCAAGTCTAAATTAGTGAAGATGTTCATCAAGCTTCAATCAATCTGCGAATAAAATAAAAGTCAGATTGTAAGAAGTTTTTCAACAGCAAGTTAAAGGAATCAAAATAAACAGCTTAAGAGAATGAGATCATTTATCTGAACAAGTAACTTTACGTGCTGAAGGAGTTTGATGCAAGGGGTATAAACTCTAAGGCACTTGGTAGAGTTACTTGATATTGACTTGTGAGCTTTATGTTTGAGCATCTACTCATAATAAAATATCAATATAATGGCTATACTTTAGTTTTTATTATTGTATAGTGAACCGACTCTATGGGTCTTTTAATATGGCGTTGGAGGCCAATTCCCTATTATCAATGAATCATTATTTAATTTTTCAAAAAAAGTAGTTCAATTTAAAACAAGATTTGTAATAAAATTTAGTTTTTCATAAAGCAATTTGAAATATATTTACTTTCAACATTATATGTTAATTAATGAATTAAAATGATATGAACTAATTTATTGGTGTAGGAATTATAGCTTTTGATGCTACATAATTTTTATTGAATAAAACATCTAACAAAAATTTTAGAAATTAACTATAAGACTTTTAATCTTCAAGTGATTATGCTTAAAATTTTATATTTTATGATGAATTAATTAATTATAAATGTTAAAGAACTTATTTAGTTAAAAAGATAAACAAGTTTAGCCCCATACCTAAGATGCCACATGTCATGGCTAAATGTGAGATTTACACCACAACATTTCATAAAAGGTGTAAGTAAGTCCCTACTGTTATCTTTGGTACCACTTTGTACCTTAATGATATTAAAATAACACTCATTGCATCTTAAATAGGGGGTAAAAGTTGCACAAAGATAATGATAGGCCTTATTTAGACCTTTAGTAAAATGTTAAGTAAAAATTACACTTTTAATCAATTTCTAAAGAAATTATCTTTAAGATTAAATCAATGTCTAGTTAGTTCACATTGCCCTGCTATGACACCAAATAGGCTAAATTTATGACCCATATACTAGAATCTTCCAAAAACTTAACTTTTTTAGGATATAAGGTGATTTCAGGATCATTTTGCAAAATATTAAGGTGCCATGTGATATCATAGATAACGATAGAGACTAATTTAAACTTTTTAGGAGAAGTTAGGGGGCAATTCATATCTTTTGCTGAATATATTTGGTGTTTACATCAAAATTACATGAATGATTTAGAGACACTAAAATTTATGTTTTTAGTAAAATCCCAAATAGATCATCATTTAGTATTATAGATAATCAAATAAACTAATCATGCTAAAATTCTTGTCTCTTCTTATTTTATATCTCTTAGTTTCAACATAAGCTAAACTCGTCAGAGAGAAAAATGATAACTTTTTATAATATTTTTGAAGTAACTTCATTTTAGTTACTCTTTATGCTTTCATATGTTATACATTTAATCTTATATTTAAGTTTTCATATAATTAGCAAAAATAAATTTCTTTGTTTGAATTCTTAAGAATAAAGGTATTACAAAAAATTAATTAAATACATGTACAATGAAAAAGTGGATATAACTCTTAGTGATATCCTCTAATTCCACCTTTTAAACTTGAAATTTGTTAACTCCAAGTTCAAATGACTTGTTAAAACATATAATTTTAAATTTGAGATTTGATTTAGGGTATTTGATGTATGCAAAGGGTGAAGTTTGATAATTTAATCTCATACAAATTTGGAATTTTGAGATTCAATTATGATAATTTAGTATCTAAATATCATATTTATATGATGTGATTGATTGTTGTAGATTATATTATGTTTTTATAAGTGTTTAAGTGTGATTTCAAGTATTTCTTAGATGATTATCATATGTATAGGCTTAGAATTATGTTATTGTTAGTATTTGTATGTGTTTTAACTGTTTGATTGGTTTCGAGCAAGAATTTGATCTTAATTTTATATTTCAAGAGGTGTTTCATGTGTTTGTGAGTCTATGGAAGCAGGAATGTGAAGATCTTGGTGTATGGAGGCTGGTCACGATCGTGATAGACAACAATTCTAAAAGATTTCAGCTTTTACAACTCTCAAATTTCTTTAGTGTTTTGACATTTTAGGGCTATATTTGGAACCAAATTAAGTGAGGAAACCCTAGAAGCCTCAAGAACTATTTAAGAACAAGAAAAATACCAAAAAAATGCAGAAGCCACTACATTAAAGAAGATCAAGAGGACACATCAAGAAGAGCTTCATAGAAATTCCAGATTTTCAAATCAAGACTCCAACTAGTTTTTTTTTCTTCCTTTGATTCTTTCATTTTCTTGGATGTTTATTTGGATTTCTATGTTTTTTAACATGATTATGGGTTTCTAGATCCCTATATATATTTATTTTTTGGCTTTTATATCCTTTATACATATATATTCTTCCTACCAAATCTCCTCCTATTATTTGTTCTAAAGTCCTTAATTGGATTCCCTTTGCACTTATGTTTTCGATTATAGTTCAATTTAGAAGTAAGCGGAATTTCAAGAGGGTTAAGAAGAATAGATCATTACTAAGAACTTCAAGGAGAGCTAAATCTTCATGAGATTGGGTTATGAGAGTGATCTATTTCAAGGAATTTTAGAGAAAGCTTGTTAAGCTTGAGTACAGTAAACACATTATTATCATTCTCTACATTTACTTAGTTATTTATGGAGTTTAGGACATCTTTACTTATAGTTGTTGGCTCTTGCAACTCATGAGAGTCTAAGCCTATTAGCTCAATATAATCACCTCTTAAAAACATCTTACCCATGGTCTTCCACTGTTTGCCTTGTTGCTTTAAGGAAGTTCTCCACCAGTATGAGATCTTATTTATGTCTTCTATCATAGTATCACCCTCTCCAAGTCTCGATAAGACAATGAATTTAAGTAAGTCCTACCTCAATTTAATAATTACATAAAGCTTGGCATATCTTATCCTTTCTTTAGTTGTGCTTCATCCTTGCATATTGGCTTGCTAATGTAGCTAGCCAAATGGCTTAGGCCTTTGGTAGACAATATTCTAAAGGGGCATTATGGATGTTAATCCAAATGAGAACTTATTTCTGCATAACATTATCCAATTCAATGCTTAGTTTCTTGATTAAAAGGAAGAGAGGCATACCATTAAAGTGTTAGGGGCCAGCCTCTAAGACTTCTTGAGCATTTGCATCAAATAGAAACTAAATAGAAATATATTATCTTCATTAAGGAGTACTTCTATTAGTCCTTTTCCCTTTAATGTTTGATGGCCCAAGAGTTAATTAAAGGGAAAGCTAAACTGTAGCACCCCACACCCGCAAGACCCGAACCCGATATCGACGGTTATATCCGAGCCCGTGACCCGCGAGGGTGGCATGCTAGAGTACTTAATCCAAATTCAGTATATAAAATTTTTTTTCTTGAACGCTAACATTTCAGAAGTCTGTTTCCAAAGTGGGCCAAATAATTTTAAAAGTCGACAGCCCGTTGTTTTCAAAAC
>JAOSBM010000004.1:12513822-12527408 GCA_027568955.1 Erythroxylum tenue
CTATTATGGCGAAACAATACCTTATATAAGGGACGACTGCTAGGTTTAGGATTCACGTAGGTCTTTGTGCATGCATGGGAGTTGTCTCCTTCGAATGGGCTTGTTGACTATTGGATTTGGTCATGGGCTTGGAATTGTCGACCCAACCAAGAATTATTTTAGTATAGTGATTACTGGTCAGACATGAATTAAATCCTTTAACAAGGTATGAGGATAACCTGATATCTGAATAACCGCAAACCTATTTGCCATAGCTACTTTCCACTCTGGAATAGTAAGAGATGACAAGATGTAACACTTGTCGTCTGAACCAAACCCCATCCACATATTGCTGATACCCATGGTTTTGAAAATCGGGTCGGACCGGCCGGTTCGACCGGTCGATGGTCCGGTCCGGTTTATCCTTCAAAATCGGTATGCAATTGGACCAGTCTGAACCGGTCAAAACCGGTCAATTGACCGGTCCGACAATTATTTTTTTATTTTTTATTTTTTAAATATATTTTTAAATATTTTTAATATTATATATAATTAAATATAATTATTGCATAATTATTACGTCAAATCGGTTCGACTGGTGGTTGAATCGGTCAAATCGATGACTAATAAGGCCACTAATTTAATAACCGGTCTAATTTTCAGAAAACTGCTAATACCCCTTGTTCTTTTTTGCGGGTTCCTACGCAGACTTCTGGGGAGAAATATTCATTACTTTCATATCAAGGGTACGCAGCCAAGAAAATTTTGAGGGCCAAAAGACACAAGCATGTATTGGTACCTGTATTTGTACTTAATGAAAAGGCAATCGCCCCTAGCGCATTGAATGCTTTAAATGTCTTAGGAGAGGATCTTCCTGCTAAACTGTGACTGACTGCATTTCTATCTAGTCTTTTGCCTACCAGGACATTGAGAATATCTAAACTGATCAGCCAATGGAGATCACTGTGACAACTCGGCTACTAAGACTAATAAGTAATAAAATAATAGATTACTCAGTGACAAGCCTACCGTTGTATATTGTCACACCAATTGTGCCGACGCATTGACCCAAGTTCAAAGGCTGCAAAGAAAGGGTTTGAAGAAAAATTAACCCTGACTAAATCACGGGTGTAGAAAAAAATATTATAATTTTTTAACTAGATTTTTTAATTGAATACACTATATCGTACTAATTTAAATTCTTACAAAATTTCTTAAATTATCACTTACATATTGTTCACATGTTCAATCTCTATTAGAATTCACAAAGTAGAGAAAAAGTACTCAAACTATTTGACAAGAAAAGACAAATGGTTACTTTATGTTCTTTTACTATTTATAGTTTTACTATTTATAGGAAAAGTCATTAGATTTTTTCTTATTAAAATTAAAATTGCTAATTATAATTTAAGTCTAACTCTAATTATAGTTATAATTTAAATTTAATAAAATTAAATACCTCATATTTGATTCCTGACGTTTATTAAACTTCACAATTAAGTTCAATTTCATTTAAATTGATTTTTCTTTTAAATTACTTTTTATGTGTGATCTATTAAGTTCTTAATATGTTGACAATTATTATAAATTATAATTATAATTCACAATTCATAATTAAAATTAGAATTAGAGTTAGAGTTAGAATTAGATAAATTAAAATTATCTTTAATTTATTTGTAATTCTTCGTTTCAACATTTTATAATAAATCAAATTTGATGTCAAACAACATGTCATGACCACTTAAATGTTAGGAATGTCAATGTGAGTTTACTCAACATATACATGCATGGTTATGATATATAATTTAATTTTTTCGTCATCCAATATTCTAATTAGACATAGAGTATGGAATTAGTGTTTACTCTTTCAAATCCAATCATATTTGTTCTTTTTAAAAGGTAAATAATTCATTAAAGAATATAGTAAAACAACATAAAAACAAGTTGTTTACCCAAAATGTAGCACATTAAGGTAATAACTAAATTACATCATTGAGGTAATAAGACAATTAAAATACAAAACATGCTTGTTTCCTTCTGCATGAAGTACATGTGTTTGTCTGTAGGTGATCCTGTGTGAATTATCCATATGCCATTACTTCATTTTCCAGCTTTGATCTTCCTTGCTTTACCTTTTAGCTTACGATTAGGGTTCAGACTTTTGTGTATGAGCTTGTGAATTCCTATACTTTACTGCTTTATCATGAGCCACTCCATATGATGCATGTTCTTCCCAACAAGCCACTGCTGCTTGTTATTTATTTCCTCCAGGTAATTATGCTCTCTCTTACATACTTTTGGTATATTACTTGTTTTGATAAGCCTGATGATTTTTTGGTAACCTCCATCTTTTTGTAATATTTAGATTGCATTCTGCATGTAGATTGTGGGTAACTATCTTCTCTTTGATGTTGTTAATTGTTCTAGTAACTAAAGCCAGCTCATTTAATTCATTCATGGTGAAATTTATTCTATCCTTTCAAGCAAGATTGGTGCATTTTATTGAGAGAGCTAGTTCATGAATAGTTCATTCCACTGCCTTTTCCTTCTTTTTCTTGCAGTAACATTGAATTATCTCTTCCTATGCATGATAGGGAGGCCTTGGATGACATAGATTCTGAACTAAGGAACATATTTGAGCTAAGTAGTGGAAGGTGAAAAACTAATGTTCGATTATTTCTTCTTCTTTATTACAAAGAATACAAGTTGTTGAGACTCTTAAGAATTTCTTTAGATGGACAAGAGTACTCAGATTATTTTTTGTTATCATCCACATTAGCATAGATGCCCTTGGATTCACCTTTTTAAACCGTACTAGGCTATACCATAGGACATTTAAGGAGGTTCCGTGCAATAATTTACTATATGATAAGTTAGTGAAAATACCATCGTTGGTTCTCCTTCATCTAATTTGATCTTCCTTATTCAAAATTAGTTGAACTAGTGTGGGTTGACACAACTTAATATAATAATTCATCTTTATGTAAGGTGATAACAATGTACACTAATGCATTCTCTGGTATCACACCTTTGAGATGCACCATTTCTTATACTTCGTTTAGTGGTCCTATATTGGTCTAATAGTTACACCAAAAGAGAGTTATTTTGCCATCCTTTACAAGACGTATAAATTCCTTTTTGTATCTTTTTTTAAGTTAATGATCTAAGTTATTATCTATGAAAAAACAAGTGTATGATCCAAAGTCTAAAATTCTTTTTGGTTTATGTAAAAAGCATGAACCAATTAAACCTATACAGACTCCCTGTCCCTTAGGATTATCCACACTCTTTTGAGCATTAGAAGCTTATTCATCTTCTTAAAGGGATAGGTCTTAAGTTCACACCTTCCTTTTTATCTTTTCAAACCTTAGTGCATCTCACCTTTGCATAGAATTTATCCTCTACACTCCATTTTTATAAGAATCTCTTCATCATTAGGTCGATTTCCTTGGAGATGCTTTTAGATAACCAAACGAGAGCTCTAATATATGTGCAGCTTATTTAGAATGGATTTGATAAGTTATAGTCTACTTGCTATTGACGAACATTAGGGGCTCTAATTAAAAATTCTTAGTTTTATTTTTTTTAATTAAAGGTTTAAGGTCCACATAAGATGGGGTTTTTCTTTTGTTGTAATATGGATCCCTAAGTAGGTAATAGGAGGCTTATATAATTTGATATTTGTGATTTAAGCAAGCCATCTAGGATTTTGTTCTACACTTAATAAAGCGATGAGTTGGCTCTTTTGCTTGTTGATAAAAAGACCTGGCATAGATTGGAAGAGATTGACTGCACTTGATCATTGGTAGGCTTATAGAGTTGGGTCCGACTTTGGAGAATCAAATCATCTGTGAAGGATATGCTTATGGTTCTTACGCCCTTATATATAGAGTGAAACTTGAATTTTTAATCCTTATAAAACATTATCTTTTTTAGCCTCAATAGCACTTCAATGGCTAAAATGAATAAGTAGTGTTATAAGGGGTCTCCTTGTATGATGCCTCTAGCTCCCTTAATTAGTATGGTAAATTCTCCATTGATAAGTATCCCATAAGATACAATAGTAATACATTGAGTGGTCTTTTGAATAAATTGACCAGGAAAGTTAAACGTTTGCAATATGTTGATTAAGAAACTCCAACCTAAAGAATTATACGCCTTTTGGAAATCATTTTTCAATACATAATTATATGGTAATTTCTTCTTGAGTAATTCTTGAAAATTTCTTGGAATAACAATATGTTATTCCCTATTGGTCTCCCTTATATGTAAACTCTTTGGGACGGATTTATTATATTACACAAAATTGGTTTCAATCTTCCTACAAAGATCTTAGCAATTACTTTATAAATGGTGTTACAGTTGCAAATTGGTCTATAGTCTTTCACTAAGTTGGAGGATTGCATCTTTATAATAAGTGTTACATAAGTTTTGTTAAGCTCACATAGCATTCTTCCCTCCTTAAAGAACTCTTATATTACCTTTATGACCACTTCCTTTATGTGATCCCAAGTTTTTTAAAGAAGTTTCCATTGAATCCATCTAGCTCTAGTGCTTTGTTGAGATGCAAGGAGAATAATGTTCTTTCCACCTCTAAGACTTCAACTGACTTAAGTAGGGATTCCATCAAATGAGTAGGAAGTCATTACCTCATATTGATTTGATGGTGTTGACTATAGATGAAGCATTGGTGTTTGATCCTATTGAATTAGTAAAGAACCTAAGTACTTCTTCCTGTATTTCCTCCTATAAGCTTAGAATTTCCCCCATTAATTTTTTTCAAGGAAGATATCTTATTGTTATTTCTCTTTGCCTGTATGGATATATGAAATAATTAAGTATTTCTTTCTCCATGTGGAATCCATAGTGCTTTTGATCTCTGTTTGAATAGAGAGAAGCTAATTTCTTCGATATTGTTGTAATGATCAAGGGCCTATGTAATAGCCAGTTTTTTTTCAAATTGAGGGATTAGAACCCTAGACTATTGCATAGAAGCTATATCATTGAAAATTCATGAATTGCATTTCATTAACATGCATATCAATAGCATACACACATGAATTATGACTTAGTACACATTGAAAAGAATATATATGCATTTAATTGGCTTATTACGGGGTATGAAAATGTTAAAATGATCATGATGTGAATTGTGTATTGTTTATGACTTGCATTTTGGTTTGATTGATTACAAATAGTAAATTTGGAATTAATTTGGTACAATTGGAAAATTGATCAATTTAAATGTACATTTGGTCAAGGAAAAATGCGAAGTGGTAAAACAAATGGATACATGGAAAATTAAGATGATTAAACCTATAATTGAGTGACATTTGGCGAAAGTTATTAATTGACAAATGGCAGCAATGGTTGTGTAAAAAATGGAATAAGTAACTAAGTGACCTATGGTAGCATATATACATGATAAATGGAGAA
Organism: Erythroxylum tenue; assembly: GCA_027568955.1. Classification (NCBI taxonomy): domain Eukaryota; kingdom Viridiplantae; phylum Streptophyta; class Magnoliopsida; order Malpighiales; family Erythroxylaceae; genus Erythroxylum; species Erythroxylum tenue. The sequence continues at coordinate 12,519,238 of JAOSBM010000004.1, forward strand.
CAAGCCTTTGGACATATGTCAAATTAATTTGGTGACACCTAGCACCTAAGGTGTTAAGCTCCTGCAGGAGTAATCCCAGCTATGTTCATTCTTCATCTTTCTTCTTCGCACACACCACCAAAATCCTCTCAACCTTTACATCCCTGCGATTTGCTATGTTTATGTCCAATTGCTTCATTAATAATCCAAACTTTTACCCTTCACAAGATAGTTAAAGAATCAGATTATTGTTATCTCTTATTGTAGCCGAAAATCATCCTATTACTACCTTGAACATGTGATGAATCTTGCATGTGTATAAGGCAAAATTGACTGATGAATTGTGATGGAATTGGAGTTAAATAAGTAAGTGAAAGATTGATATTTATGGTATGCTATAATATAGAATTTATGATGATGAAATTGGGATGAATTGTATATGATATTGATGATGAATTGTGCTGGAAATTTCTGCATGAACTTGGATACTTTTTTTGTGTTCTTGATGTATGAACAATAGTTTATGGATTGTTTTATGGATGAATTAGATTATTATTTGAGGTATAATGAAAGTGAATTTATGTTTACAAAAAGGTGCTAATATAGTGATCTTGAAATGGCAATAAAACTAGGATACATGATTGATAGTGAATGATAATTTCTGTTTTAATTTTGATGTGTGAAAGATAATGATTTGTGAGTTATCAAATGAACGATTTTTGAATTGGGGTTGGACATGAATTTGATAAGGATTGAAGCATGAATAAGATAGAATTGAAGTGAAATTGATGGACTTTGGAGAAGGTGTATTGGATAAAGTATGAAGGAGTAAAAATTGGAAGCAAAATGAAGGTTATAGGTGAGTGAAACTTCGGCTCACTCATCCCACGATTGTGGGATTTATAAGTCTCCTTCCCATGGTCGTGGGAAGTACTTTGGAAGAAGAAAAGGATCGTGGGATGTATAAGGCTCCTTCCCATGGTTGTGGGAAGTACTTTGGAAGAAGAAAAGGTTGGTTTTAGGCAATTGTTGGACTATATAAGGTTAAGACACTTTATAATGGTGTAATTGGACTTGATTGGGGCTTAAAATGAACCTAGAAAGTTGCTTGATTAAGTGATTAAGTGTTTGATAAGTTTAAGTTGTTAATTGAGGTTATAAATTAAGGAATGGAATGATTGATATCAATGTATATGAATTTGAGAAGTATGAGTTGTTAATGGTATAAAGATGTTCATGTGCATGCAAATGTGATTCAAAGGATATAAGAAATGAATTAGGTATGATTGAATGAGAATTGGGAAATTTTGTGAATATTTAATGCTTGGAAAGAATTGATGAATGTATGATTGATGAATTTAGGGTAATCAAACTTGCCTAAAGCGTAACCTAATTTTAAACAAGTTATATACAAGCTATGATGAGTGAATGAGCAAGATTTGTGAATAAAGTTACATACTTGGGATAGTCAATTGAGCATACATTAAACATAACACATATACATGTGTATGATTGAGTACTTATTTTGATTAAACAAGTTAGTAATGTGTACATATGTGTGTATTGCATGACATAGAAGCACAAATTGACCGACATCATCTAAACATTGTCGGCTCATCGAGGCAATAGGTATCTGGAGTTTACTGTGAGTTGACCTAGATGATCCTCTCTACAAATGAACTTTTTTTATTTAAATTTTAGTTACTGAATTGCTACTTATTTAATTGTGATATTTAGGACATTATTGGTCTGAGGAGCTTAATATTCGGGAATGTATTGGAAGTGCTTACTGATTGTATGTGAATGGGGAAATGTGTACTCAACTAAATATTGAATGCCAAACTTAAATCCGACGATTGTGATAACTGACTGTGTACATTGAAAGAAAGTGATTGATATCATATTATGTGGAATGTTGAACTCCATTATATGAATATGCATGATCAGATAAAGGAGTTGTGACCGGAGTGACCAATATGACAAGAGCTTAAAGCTTAGAATGTACATAAAGAGCCACAGGCTCAATGATTAATGAGCCCGGTATCTATAATGGGTACGGGATAGTATCTGAAATGAGCCCAATATCCACAACAGATATGTGACAGTTAAAAAGGTGCTCAATCACAACAAAATAAAAATAGAAGTGAGTCTCATGTGCGTTCACATCTATATCTTTACTTGTGTTTTTGAGATTGTTTACAAGTAAATGTTGAATTGTGTTGATATAATGATGTGTAATGCTTGTGTACATATTGATGATATGAAAAGTTGAGATAAATTATTGGATTATTCTTTAATGACTATATGAAGTCTTTGTATTTATAATGTGCTTGTTGAAATATGATCAGTAATGTGATATATATGGGATTTGAATTTGGATGAGATGTTATACTGATTGAACTGTGTTTTATGAATGAGATGTTTATGTTCTGTTTAAGTGAACACATCGATGATGGTTCACTCATTGAATTTACAAAACTCATCAAAATTGCAACATTGATTTTGTATGTACTAAGAGGAGACTTAGCTTCTAAAGCAATCTAGTTGAAGTCTAGTATTGTCCATTTTGGGAACAAGAAATGGCTCAAAGGTCTGGTCAGCTGACATCTAAAGAGTTTAGATAGAATGCTTTTGTTTAGTATCTCATATCATGTAGAACTTGTTGTATAACACTGTGAACTCACAGATGGTTTTGTAATGTAAAAAAATTGTGGTTGGTGTGTAATGAAATGACTATGTAAATTATGTTTTGTTAATGACATAGTATGAATTAAAACTTAAAATATTTATGTTCTTTATGATGTCATGATAAGTTGATATGTTTGCTTTAACATGCCATTTTTATAAGGTATGTTCTTAAATGCCCTCTGGATGTTTAGACATATACTCTATTGTAATGGTGTGTTACAACCTATATCTCTCTCTCTTGCATTGTGGATTTCTATATAGTGCATCTTAAATTTCCTCAAGCCTATTTCTTGATTGATTGAAAACAATTTGAATAAGAAGAAAAAAAAATAGCCAAATACATAAACAAATAATTGCATAAATAAAAAAAAGATAAAATCAAAATCAAAATAAAGGTAAAAGTAAGTAAATAAATAAACAGGTAAAAAACAAATAAGTAAATAAAATAAATAAGGAATTGAAAGAGAAAGAAAAAATGAAATAAATAAATAAAATAACCAAGGGGGAAAGGAAAACAAACTAAAGTATTTAGGGTAAATGTAAGATATAAGAAACAAAGAAAAGGAAGGAAAAGTTTCAAAATTCCTATGAAAAGAGAAGGAACTCTTTATAAAAAGAAAAGAATCATCCATGTAAGATCTTCTACCCTTATCAAAGTTTGCCAAAGTATTCTATTGATGGTCAAGTGATTGGTAAGCTCTAGTGGGGTCATAACATACTTGATCACCTCCCTTAATTCTTTTTAGGTCTTCCTCTTCTTCTTCTGTATAGTCCGTAAGTACATTCTTCTAATATCTTCTCATTAGGGTGTAAGGATGTCATCTACATGATATTAACATATTTTTAAAACTTGGTCACCAAATCATCAACAGAAATTAATAACAAAATTATATAATAGACATATAAATTTTCTTTCTAATTTTGATTACTCTTCTCAATCCTAATTTATGTCCAAAAATTTTAGTTCATTAATACTTAGAATCAATTTTAGTAAACAAAGGTAATTTTTACTCAAAATAAAATAAAAATGTAAGAAAAGAAACAAATAATTTATGTGCTATGAAAACAAATAAATTAGGACTTTAATCATTTATTTAGATACAACCACTATTTTATTCAAGTTAATACTCTCCTTGATGGGGATCAAGATACTGACCGAATGGCTCCATACGGTGTTAGCAAATTTTCCCGAGGCCCATTGCAAGGAATTGGAGATCCAATGACTAAAGCAAGAACAAAACGAATGAAAGAAGCTTTGCAAGGATTAATCCTGGAGATGCAAGAAAATAAGGTTGTTATTGAAGGTGTGATAAGATCTCATCTTGCTATATTATTTGATATTATCTCCTTTGTTTTGGATTTATTTTGGTGCTTAAATGTTAAAATTAATGTTTGTTTTGTTTTAGGAGATAAAAAGTAGAGACTGCATCAAATCTGGACTCTATTGATGATAATGACAATTTTGGATAAAGTGAAGAGATTATTGCAGTGGATAAGGCTGATCACTTAAAGAGTTGGAGTTTGATTGGAAGACTTCGTCTTATCCTTATTATGAAAGAATTTGATTTTTAATTTATTTTAGATAGACATCTTTACAAGTTAGAGTTAGATTAGGATTAGATTAGAAAACCTTATAAAAGGGGCGTTTCTCACAACAACAAAAAGGTTCTCTTTTCCTACGTTTTAAACAATTCTTAGTCTTTCTTCTATCTTTGTTATTGGAGCAAAAGTCATATGTGGCTAAACTCAATCGTTCTGATTTAAGGGGATTCAAAATTCTAGTTGTAACCTTGTCAGGTTTTGTGTTTCAAACTTTTAATCACTTTTTAATTCAAGTATTTCTTGTTTTGAGTTCTCATATTTCATAAATGATTTGATATTTGATTAATCTGTCAATTTAATTTAATATTGATTATTCTATTGCTATTTAGGAATTTAGTGATCCGTAATTATCATGAAGGATTGGTACAAGTAGCAAATAGGTTATTTATGAATTTTCTTATTTAACTTATGATAAATAAGAAAACTAAATTGAATAGTTGCAGCTATCACGATTATTTAATTTAAGGTTTAGTCTTTTTCACGGATTAGTCTTTTTCACGGAGCTTATTACTATCATTTATTTGATATGGATTGCTATCACACTCAGTCAATAAGTGATAAGTTTTGGTTTGGGTGCTGGGTTTGAACCAATTAATTTAGGAAATTTTGAGACTTGTTATGGCTATTCTAATATGTTTCAGACTAACTGCTTGAATCGTGAAAATATTCTTTTTAGATCAATGGTCAATGTTACAATTAGATGATATCTTTCCCTTGAATCAGAATTTGGTAATCTTGACTTTCACATATTTAAATTCTGTTGATTTAATTTGTTTTCGTCTTATTTTTAGTTAATCAGTTATTTAATCACCCCCCCCCCAATTTAATTTTATTGCTTGAAATTAAGAAACTACTGTTAAGTTCTCTAGGGATTCGACCTAGTTCCACGACAACTACAAAATTTTAGAGAATCGATATTATTTTGGGGGCTTCGACAAGCCGACCATGGTGCTAAGGCATTGCCAAGATTAACTACTTATCTTTATGTACAAGATGATGGATAAGACTTACTACATGGTGAACCAAGCTTGGAATCCAAGATACAAGGCTATCATGCATGGGTTTGAAGGAAGCCTAATCTGCATAATTAAAATGCAATCAACAAGTGGGTTGGTTATGTTGATTCCCAAATTTACATTTTTTTGAATGAATAAGGCCTTATTAAGACTTATTCCTTAAAAATTTCGTTCATATCTTGATAAATCAGGTTGTTTCCTTAATTTAGGAGATATCCGCATTCAAGATTGATTTGTATCCTTAAATTAAGGGTTCTCTTTCCTATTTAGGTCTTTCCTACTTAAGTATGAACTAGGAATAGGTAAGAAAGCCCTTTCCTTTTAGGATTAGAATATTGTGATGCTTATTTAAAGGGCCATCTCATGTATTACGAGATCATCATCACTATAAAAAAAATCGCGTTATTTTCTATCAAGCTTTACTTGTTCTTTTGTGTTCTTAGTGGAATACAAATTTGACTTATCAAGGAAGTGATCAACCTCTATTGCATCTTGCAATCGGGGTTTTAAGGATTTAGCTTCATTAAAGTTCTAATCTGATTGTTTAACTTGTTTTCTAGGATTTTGGGCCTGCGTAATAAATGGATCAAGAGTTCCTAGGGCATGTCACCTAGTGGGTTCGTATCATTTGGTATCAAAGCCTTACGTTTCTAGAACTTAGGTTTCTATCCTTTCGTTATCATTGTTTGGTGTTTGTTTCCTTTGTCCTTTGTTGGAGTCCTTGTGATTTACAATTTCAATTCATTCTTTTAGCTAATTTTAGTTTCAGGTTCATTGCAATTCTTTTATTGCTATCTTTTAAAACTCAGATTTTCCTTTTTTATTTTGAATCAGCTTCGTTCTTATTAAAAAACAAAAAAACAAAACAAAACCAAAAAGGAGAAAAGAAAAGAGACATTGTGAACTGATTTGTGTATCTTGCAATCTGATTCATTTTTGTAATCAAAGAATCATATTCTAAGACAATTATTCACAAGATATTTTCTTTCCTTTTCTGAGTTTGGTTAATTGATTCCAGATCATTTGTCTAATTCTTGAATAATTTCGTGGTCCTCTTTTTGTTAGACAATTCATGTGTGATAAAGAAATTACAAGTTGTTCACTTCTCTTTTTGTGTTCTAATACGTTCTTTCATATGGCTTTTGCTTCCTCTTAAATTATCTTATTTCCTTGACTCCTTAATTGTATTTTCTTTATGTTTACCATTTGCCTCAACTAAGTCTTTAAAGTTCTAATTTTAAGATTTGCTATCATCTAACCGATTACTCCTCCTGATTTATTAGTCTTAATTCTTTTAAGAACATAAAAAGGCGGGCTAGCTTGAGTGAAAAAAAAGGCAAGAGTGGTGAGATCAGCATCGTGAAAAGCCAAAGATAGAGTGAAACAGGAGTGGAACTTACATTATTTCAAGTGTAAACACGTGAGTGAGTGTGTAAGGATCCTATTATGTTTTCCCACTAACTTTTTCTTACAGGTTATAAACATGAGTAGTGAAGGAGAACAATATGAAATTAACACGAAATTGTTCATGAAGGCTGTCAATGAAAAATTCAAGAAGTTGAACACCAAGTTGGATGATTTACTATCTTCATCAACTTCTAAATCCACTAGAAAGAGTGTGTTTGAGGAGGAAGAGGAAGATGAATCAGAGGATGAAGGTTCCAACTCTAGAAGATGCAACAAGGACGTTTTCAAAAGGGATAACAATTTAGGCAGCATAAAGATGACGATTCTAGCCTTTCAAAGAAAGAATGATCTCGAGCTCTATTTGACTGCCATAACTATTTCGAGGTGAAGAAAGTGAAACTTGTAGCTATTGAATTCATTGATTATGCAAGTATTTGGTGGGACCAATTAGTGATAAATACAAGGAGGAATGGTGAGAGACCAATTCAGTCATGGGAAGAAATGAATATGGTAATGTACAAAAGATTTATACTTAGCAATTACTATAGAGGTTTGCATAAAAAAGTTGCAAGGGATAGTTCAAGGGTCTAAGAGTGTAGAAGACTACTACAAAGAGATGGAGGTGGCCATGATTAGAGTAAACATAGAGGAGGACCAAGAGGTAACAATGGCGAGATTTATAGGTGGTTTAAACAAAGAGACTACTGATATGGTAGACTTACAATACTATGTGGAGACGGAGGAATTGCTACATAAGGCCATTAAGGTTGAGAAACAACAAAAATCAAGAAAATCATGTTTGACTTCTAACTCTTCTTGGAAGTCAACTTGGTAAGACAAAGACACCAACTCAACTTTGAAATCAAAAGGAGATGCAAAGCCAAAGGACTTGGTTGTTGCTTCTAAAGGGAAAACTGAAACTAAATCTTCTCCTAAATCTCGTGTTATTAAGTGCTTTAGGTGTCAAAGGCTTGGACATATTGCTTCTCCATATCCAAACAAAAGGTCGGGATGTTGCAAAGCAAAGATCGAGTCGGGATGTTACAATGAGACATATGCTCGAGTCGCAAGATTAGAAGCTATTAGGATATTGCTCGCATATGATGTCCGGCATGATATAAAGCTTTTTCAAATGGATGTAAAAAGTGCATTTCTGAATAGCTTTATAGATGAAAAGGTCTATGTGAAGCAACCTCCTGTTTTCGAGGATGTTAAGTATCCGGATCATGTCTATAGACTTCATAAAGCTTTGTATGGCCTGAAACAAGCTCCTCGAGCTTGGTATGATCGTCTAAAAACCTTTCTTATTGAGAATAAGTTTAGTAGATGTAACACCCCACTCCCGACAGACCCGAACCCGATATCGTGAGTGATATCCGAGCCCGTGCCCTCGAAAGTGGCATGTTAAGACAGTCGGATCAACCCAACTGCAGTACAAATAAATGCAGAAGCGGAAAATGCTCACTTACAGACGTGAAC
>JAOSBM010000004.1:12527508-12538635 GCA_027568955.1 Erythroxylum tenue
ATAGAATCAATTTATTCCATTCTCTGTGGATCGACCCCATTTACCACTGTGCGCAATTTATATTTACTTGGTGTTTGGGAATTATTTGTGGTAGTTTACTTTGATGATATTTTGGTTTACAATACGAATTTAAATGATCATGTGGAGCACTTACATGATGTTTTTAGTGTGTTAAGAGAGAACGAATTGTATGCTAATCTTAAAAAGTATACATTTTTCATTGATTCTGTAGTGTTTCTTGGATTTGTTGTTAGTTCACAGGGTGTTAGTGTTAATGAAGAGAAGGTAAAGGCAATAAGGGACTGGCCTACACCTAAGACTGTGAATGAGGTGAGAATTTTTCATGGTCTAGCAAGTTTCTATTGAAGGTTTGTTAAAGACTTGAGTTCCATTGTTGCACCTTTGAATGAATTTGTTAAAAAGAATGATGTTTTTAAGATGATGTGCATGATTTAGCTTTTAATATATTGAAAGATAAGCTAACTAATGCACCTTTGTTTTGTTTTCCCAATTTTGATAAAGCTTTTAAAGTTAATATGATGCATCTAGAATTGGAATAAGGGTTGTGTTGATGCAAGATGCTAAACTAATTGCTTATTGTAGTGAAAAGCTCAATGGGGCAGCATTGAATTATCTTACTTATGACAAAGAACTATATGCATTAGTAAGAACTCGTCAAACATGGCAACACTACTTGTGGCCAAGGGAATTCATCATTCATTCTGATCATGAGAGTTTAAAGTTCTTAAAATCCCAAGGTAAGCTCAATAAAAGGCATGCCAAGTGGATGGAGTTCACAGAAACATTTCCTTATTTCATCAAGTACAAAAATGAAAAGGAGAATGTTGTGGCTGATGCATTGTCTAGAAGGTACGCATTACTTACTTCTTTGTAAACTAAACTACTTGGTTTAAAATTTCTTAAAGAATTGTGTGCAAATGATGTTGACTTTGGCCAGGTGTGGGATGCTTGTTCTAAGTGCACATTTGGTCACTTTTATAGGCATGAAGGATTTCTATTTAAGAAACATAAATTGTGTGTGCCTACTGGTTCTATCCATGAGTTACTTGTTAGGGAGACTCATGGGGGCATTTTGGTGTCCAAAAGACTTTGGATATATTGCAAAAGAAATTTTATTGACCTAAAATGAAACATAATGTGCTATATGTTTGTGACAAGTGTATAACATGTAAGCAAGCAAAGTCTAAAGTAAAACAAAAAGGTTTATATACCCCTTTACCTGTGCGTACTCAACCTTGGACTGATATTTCTATGGATTCTGTCATAGGTTTACCAAGGTTTTAGAGTGGTGAGGATAACATATTTGTTGTTATTGATCGGTTTAGCAAAATGGCTCATTTTATTGCATGTTCAAATTAAGTTTACTAAGGTTTCAGAGTGGTGAGGATAGCATATTTGTTGTTATTGATCGGTTTAGCAAAATGGCTCATTTTATTACATGTTCAAAAACCAATGATGCAACACATACTGCTGATTTGTTCTTTAAAGAGGATGTTCGATTGCATGGTTTTCCCAAGACAATTATTAGTGATAGAGATGTTAAGTTGTTAAGTCATTTTTGGCATACTTTGTGGACTAAGTTAGGAACTAAACTCTTGTTTTTCACTGTTGCACATCCCCAAATGGATGGGAAAATTGAAGTAGTTGATAAGACACTTACTACTTTGTTGTGTGCTATCATACATAAGAACTTAAAATGATGAGAAAAGTGTTTGCCACACATTGAGTTTGCTTACAACAGGTCTGTTCATGCTACTACTTCCTTTTCACCTTTTGAAGTTGTATATGGCTTTAAACCTTTAACTCCTTTGGATATTTTACCTTTGCCTATTGATGAACATGCGAATCTTTACGGGAAGAAAAAGGCAGATTTTGTGAAGGATTTACACGCCAAGGTTCGGGCTAATATTGAAAGAAAAATGAACAATATACAAGACAAGCTAACAAGGGGCGTATAAAATTTGTTTTTGAACCCGAAGATTAGGTGTAGGTGCACATAAGGAAGGAACAATTTTCCATACAAAAGGAAGTCCAAATTGCGGCCTAGAGGAGATAGACCTTTACAAATATTGGAGAGGATCAATGGCAATGTCTGCAAGCTCGATTTTCCAAGCAACTATGGTAATGTTAGTGCTACTTTTAATGTTGTTGATTTATCTTTATTTGATGTAGGTGATTCGAGGACGAATCCTTTCGAGGAGGGGTGGAATAATGGGGATCAAGATACTGACTGAATGGCTCTAGATGATGTTAGCAAATTTTTTCGAGATCTATTGCAAGCAATTGGAGGTCTAATGACTAGAGTAAGAACAAAACGAATGAAAGAAGCTTTGCAAGAATTAATCACGGAGATACAAGAAAACGAGGTTGTTATTAAAGGTGCTAAGGCATTACCAAGACTAATTACTTATCTTCATGTACAAGATGTTGGACAAGACTTAGTACATGGTGAAACAAGCTTGGAATCCAAGATACAAGGCCATCACGCATGGGTTTGAAGGAAGCTCAATTTACAAAATTAAGATTCAATCAATAAGTGGCCTGGTTATGTTGATTTAATTAAGCCCAAATTTACATTTTCTGAATGAATAAGGCCTTATTAAGACTTGTTCCTTAATAATTTCGTTCATATCTTGATAAATCATATTGTTTCCTTAAGTTAGGAGATATCCACATTCAAGATTGGTTTATATCCTTCAACTAAGGGTTCCCTTTCTTATTTAGGTCTTTCCTACTTAAGTATGAAATAGGAATATTTAAGAAAGCCCTTTCCTTAAAGGATTAGGATATTATGATGCTTATTTAAAGATCCATCTTATATATTATGAGATCATCATCACTATCAATAAAAATTAAGTTATTTTCTAGCAAGTTTTGCTTGTTCTTTTGTGTTCTTAGTGGAATACAAATTTGACTTATCAAGGGAGTGATCAACCTTTGTGGCGTATTGAGATTGGGGTTTTAAGGATTTAGCTTCCTTAAGGTTCTAATCTGCTCATTCAACTTGTTTTCTAGGATTCTTTGCATGCATAACAAATAGATTGAGAGTTCTTAGGGCAGGTCGCCTAGTGGGTTCATATCACTCCTATTATTTGAAAAGATTATTTTAATATCTTTAGTAGGCTAGAATCTCATTCAAATTTAGTTAATCTTGAATTTGCTTAACAAACTAACTAAATTAATAACTTTATCAATCTCATCTTATTTGACTACTAGATATGTTAGGTAACAACTCTTATCAAAGCGTATCTTATATTTTATTCCTAACTTCACCTCTAAATTCAAGTAATCGTGAGTTTTATCATTTAAATCCCATAAATTTAATTAAGTTGGGCCCGTTATTATAAGACTAAATATATTCCACTTAAAGTAGTATTGAGTTTGCTTAAAAAGTGTATCAATGAATAGAACTCTAGTTTATTCTTATAATAATATAAGGAAAAAAATCATATTCACAATATGTACTTAATATTAATAAAGGATTTAATTTTTATAGTATCATCAAAAACACGCTATATGTCATACGATTAAATATACAATTCCTTATGAAATTAAAATCAAATTATAAGCATGAAACATTATTTGATTCTTATTATTGATGTAATCACTATAATCTAAAAATAATATTTTTCAACTCTTTAAAAAATTAAGTTAGATTAAACCATTGATTCTTAGATAAATCAAATTCCTATACCAAATAGAGATTTAATTTGATTTTAAAATAATTTTCAAATACAATTAGAAATCATTTCAAGTTATCTTAACTCCTTTAAAAAATTTAATTTAATTTTTCAGTAAATTGCTCTTCTTATTTATTACAATTTATATTTTTTAAAAAAATATAAGTAACATATTCTAATCAAACTAGAAAACTATTTCTAACCTAATTAGAAATAACCTTTTTCTAAATTAGAAAACTACTATTTAAAATTAAAATAAAATTACATTAAAAATTAAATAAAAATAAAATAGTTTTAATTTAATTAAGAAAGTTATTTTATAGATTAATTTCTCAATTAATTGGAAAATAATTCCTTAATAAATTAGTGAACTATTTTTAAAAAATCAAAGAAGGCTTATTTTTCTTAATAAATAAATAAGAATATTTTTCAAATTTAATAAAAATAAATATTTTAATTAAATAAGGAACTTGTTATTCAAATTAATAAAAATCATTTCCCTAAAAAATAGAATAATAACCCTATAAAATAATAAATTATTTTATTTCAATTAAATTGAGATAAATAGGTTAATTATATAAACTTTTCTTAATTACTTAAGAAATATTTATTAATTTTAAAAGAGTCATATTAATTACTAATTCTAATTTGATTGAAATTCAATTAATTTAATTTACAGTAAATAATTTTCTAAAATATTAATTAGCAATTAATTCAACTATTAATCTTAATCTAATCAGAAAATTTAATATTAAAACTAAGATCTTAGCTTAGTTAATATAATCTCATTGGACTAATTATATCTAATATAATCTAGTTATGAAAATAGCTCTTTAAAATAAAATTTACTTGATTCTAATTATTAATTTCATAACTAATTCAATTTAATAATTCAAATTTTGAAAATTATACTAATTCAATTTAATAATTCCACTTTTGTTTTTTTTTTTGTAGTTTTTAATTTTTTTTGTTTTTAGTTTCTATTTTTCTTTCAAATAAAAACAAAAACTTATTTGGTTGTTAATATCAATTTAGTTATATTTTTATTATTGATGATAACTACATATCAGATAAAACTTAAAGATAGTTTTTTAATTAATTAAATTTATTTTAATCTCTTATATAATATTTATTAATAAATTATTTATTTTTAAATAAAAATTTAAAATTAAATTTTATTTGAATATAATTTAGTTATTTAATCAAATTTTATTTGAAATATATATATATATATTAAAGATATTCTAAATTAATTATATTTATTAATAATTATTTAAATTCACCTTCACAGAACTCTAAGTCATTATTTTTCCTGATATGCTTTATTTTTCTGCCTGTCATTTTTTCAACCAACGCCTTCCCTTGTTTGAAAATGGTAAACTCGTCATTCTTGTGTTTTAGAAATATGCCCATACCTTCCTAGAATAATAATTAATGAAGGTGAGCATATACTGAATGGACACCACCTTTTGAAGAGACATGTGCAGGCCCCTAAAGATCAGAGTGAATGTAGTCTAAAGTGCCTTTCGTCTGGTAAAAAAAAAACAAAAAAACTGACTCTTTTCTGCTTGCTGAATACACAATGTTCATAAAAATTTAATTTTGACACTTTTTGTTTATAGAGAACTTTTTCACTCATATGTCCCAGCTTTATATGTCATAATCTAGTAACATTTGATTTTGACAGAACTGACGTGATCATATCATATACCTTCGATAACAAACGTTCCTTGTAGCATGTACAATTTGCCAATTTGAAAATCCTTCATTACAATCAGGCATCTCTAACTACTTTGAGAACTCTACTTCCACCAATGTAACGGTAGCCTTTTGAATCCAAAGTACTTAAAGAGATGAGATTTCTGTTTAAGTCTAGGACATGGCGAACATCTGTCAACATTCTTATTATACCATCAAACATTTTTAATTTGATAGTGCCTACACCAACCACTTTACAAGCTTGATTGTTGCCCATTAATATAACTCCACCATCAACTGAATCATAGGTGGAGAACCAGTCTTTTTTAGGACACATGTGAAATGAGCAGGCAATGTCATGGATCCATTCATCTCATGGTCCAGATCCTTCTTCACTCACCAAAAGAAAATAAGAGACTCTTGACTATAAATAATAGTCTCTCGAAAATGCTTATAAAATAGAGGTAAGGAGTGGAGCAATATAAAAGCTTGGTCTTTTAGATCATACTTGATGTCCATATTCTCGAGATCCATGAGAATTGAACCAAAATCATCATGTGATTTGAATGAACCACCTTCTGCCATACGAAGCATGTGTAAGCGGTGTTTGACAACTAACTTGCTAGTGAGACTCTTTGTCATATGCAAAGATTCCAATTTGTGTCATAATGAAGCAGTTGTCTTCTCGTGGATAACTTCATATGAGACTTCATTTGAAAAGGCTTAAGTGAATGCAACCATGGCTTTTTCATCCATGTCTAGCTTTTGGGTGTCAGTTAATTCGCCTGGTATTCCGCCCTTTCCTATCAAGGCCTTCTGCATACCATTTTGCGTCAAGACTGTATATATCTTGATTTTCCATAAAGCAAAGCTGGTATTGCAGTCAAATTTCTCAAAATCAAATCTTGTTGTTGTCATCTTTAAATAAACATCTAATCACAAGGTTTGATACCAATTTGTTGCGACGAGTGTAGGATTTTCAAAGATTGTTGGCACTATCTCCCTTCTTTTGTCAATGGTTGATAATCATGCAAATATATATATGAGTGCCAAAGATTTGTTTTGACAAATTGTACACTTTTTTGCCTACATAAGGAAAGCCACCATATTCATGATACAGAGACAAAGACTGAAAACCAAAAGTTGCAGAGACTTTGAATGAAAGACAAGAGGTCATTTTGTTATGCCATTTGTGAGTTATTTTAAGTGAAAATATATGTGAGTTTTGGGTGTAACTGGGTTAAAAGGTTGAGAGAAAACAAAATATTCTCATTTTTCCATTAGTGAAATTTTATTTGATTGTCTTCACCCATGGACGTAGCCATTTCAAAGGGGTGAACCAAATAAATTTCTTGTGTGTTATTTTTTCCACATATTTCTCTACTTGTTGTTTCATTACTCTATTCAAATTTCTCAAAAAAATTCTATGATCCTACACTCGTCGCAACATGTATTGTATCTGTTGGTACTGTCAGTACAAAAATCAACACCGAACAAAAAAGTTTCGTACCAAACTTTGGTACTTGTCGGTACTAGTTCTTTGGGTTGATATCGACTGGTAATTAAAATACCGATAAAATATCAGTTAAATATTGGTCAAAATTATAGATTTAAAAAATTTTAGGACTAAATTAAAATTTTGAAATTTCTCCTCTATAAAATAATAACAATAATTACTTAGACATAACAAGGAATATGATTAAATTATTTATAACTTATTTATCAAATAATAAAAATATAGAGAAGAATATATTAAATGAATTTTATATTATTAAATTTATACAAAGTGATTGTAGAATACATAACTAAATATATTAGTTAATACAATCATATTTAATATATTTAATATTTTATTTATTTTATATTGATAATATATGTACTTTTCTAATATATACATGTAAAAATATAATAATAACTTTTGAAATTAAATTTATTTTAATTTATTAAAAATATGTGAAAATTTTAGTAAAGATTAAAAAATATTTGTTATATCAAATTTATATTATTATGAGTTTTTAAGATATGATTGAAGGAAAGTAAAAAATCTTATAATATAATATATTAATGATTTATTTTGTAATTTTATAAAATCTAGAAATTATTTCATATTTTTATAAATTATTCAAAATGACATTAGGTATTAATCGTATTGTATTAGAATCAATTTAATACCAAATTTGGGTACGATATTCATAATATTATCTTAAATTATAAACTATAAACGGTAAATTATAATTTTAAAATTTAAAAAGTTAATTAATTTTCAGAGTTTAATTAAATCGGACAAGAAAGAGAGCTATGTTTTGTGCATCTCATCCCCTGGTCTGCTGGTGACAATCGTTGCATCCCCAGGGACCCCACCTAATACACGAGCCAATGGTTTACGTAACTTCGTGGGACGAGTTCGTCGATCGATCTGTTCAACTGTTTCGCGTTGATCCCGATTCTGTATGTTACTGAACTCCTAATCTTTTGCACATTCTTCTGTTTGCTTTTAGATGCCGAAATGACGTTTTTGTTTTTCATTTGTGGTATTTCCTCACTAAGATCTGATTGAATAAATTATTGTCTTTCTCTTTTAAGTTTTTCTGTCAATTGAAATCAGAAGAGGCTTATAAATTTGTCCTACTGTTGTTTGTGGTTTATGAAACTGAACTTGGGATAAAGACACGTTATTGCATGAAGTACCGACACTGCGACGGCAAGTTAATTCTCAAAGTCACTGATAACAAAGAGGTATTTGTGTTTCTCATTCCTTTTCTGTCGACGTGTCATTGATTCTGTTCCTGGACCTTCTAAGTTCATCTAGTATGTGATGATTTCTCTGAAACTGAGTATAACATTAGAAGCACGGTTTTGGATATAGACTATGAGGATGGATGTGCAGATTTGTAAACTATGGTCAAAATCTCTTACTGAAGTTTAGACCTCAACATCTTTTGGTAAAATTATTAAGGTGTGCATGGCTAACAAAATTCGCAAAGTAATATTTGGATCGTTGTGTTGGTTATTTGAGTTTGTAGGCTTTGAATCTTTTGTTATTTAGTTGAACCCATAACAACTTGCACCTGATTCAATAAAGATGATTTCCTTTAAATCATGCATTTTGTGAGAGAACATGGATGTTATATTTTGATGGGCATGAGATGAGAAAACAGATAGGAGATTCTTTCACTTTTAGAGGTAAAGCTCTTTGTTTATCATCATTTAGTGCCAATAACTTGATGGGTAACGATGACAACCATAGCTACATTACTTAATTCTGAACAATGTTGAACAGTACTTATGTAGCTGTTACTAGGTATGCATAATTTGGCAAGGAATACATTGAATTTATATTTTATTTGGATAAATTGACACAATTTCATTTTTTCTCCAAGAAAAGTGAACTTCCTGTTTATTTTATGACTTAGGTTGGCCTGTTTCTTGAATTGAATTTTTTTGTCATATATGTCTGTCTTGGAGACATCAAGGATGGGCTTGTGTGTCTATTGTCCAAATCTTTGCTTCTTTTATCATCTTCTTATCTTGATAAGTGTAATTATGTTAATACTATTTAGAAATGCACAAGGGTTAGCAGCTAAAATTCCATGAAGCTATGCTGTTCTCAGAATTCAGTCAACTGCCTGATCTGAACTTAGGTTTCAAAGGTGAAGTCGCAAAAAGGTGTCATGCTAGGTTTTGTAAATCAGACATTATTGAAAAATTAGTTCCGAATTGAATTGTTTGTTCTACAATAATTTGAGCTCAAAAGAAAGTCTTTTTAAAGTTTCCCGTTACTCAACCTGCATGCCAAGAAAAATGTCTGCAATGGAATCTGAGGTTTATCTTTTGTGGTCGGACCCCTAGACTGTCAGCATCATGAATATATTCACTCATAGATTCTGTTATTTGGAAATGGTGATTCGTAGGAATCCTAATTGTTCAGGGTTGAGGAGGAATTTTTCGACTGCGAAGATGTCAATGGCTTAGCATTCTTAGTCTTCTTGACATAATATTACTGAAGGACTGCCAGTTTGAAAGAGACAGTGAGGGAACGAGGAAAAACAAAAGAACTGTCCAGAGCTGGGTATATTGTTTAATCAGTCTGGTTATCTGAGTTTAGTTTCCATTTATATGCCCAAGAAATCAAATTAGACTTGCGTTGTATTCAGACTCTAGTTAGAGGCTACCTACCCTTTTATGCACTTTACCATGGATTCTAATGTTTGGTCTGTTAGAATATAGATGAAAAATGTTGGCTTTGTAACCTTTTAGAGGAACATGCTGATTACATATTCCCTCGGCTGTTTTAACTACATGACTTTTGAAGTACAAGTTTTTTCGTTTTTGGTTGCCCTCAATGATTTTTGTTATCTGCCAGTGTCTCAAATTCAAAACAGACCAGGCACAAGATGCTAAGAAGATGGAGAAGCTAAACAACATATTCTTCACCTTGATGTCCAGGGGCCCCAATGGTATGATCTCTTTTTGAAGTTATGTTTTGGTGAACAATCAGGATAATTTTTTTATTAATCCCAGATCACACTGAGGCATGAGGTTACCTCAAGCTTCCTAGTTCCTGGCTTTTAGCCTTGTTTCACTCAGACTTAAGTTTCTTATTTATTTCTCCTTTTGGAGTGGTTATTAATACATTTTCATTTTTCAAAAAAAAAAAATCAGCAGCTACTGCTGTAGATTAGGATGCGGTGACTCGAAATGTAATCCAAAGTGGCAGATCTGGATTTTTCAAGCTCTTTCTAATTAATCTTATCTTGTTGGCAGTGAGTATTTCAGAAGTTACAGGGAAGGAACATAGTCAGGCACAGTTATTGAAGAAAGGAAGGGGAAGGAAACAATGACCTTTTTTTTTTGGCTGCTTGACAGTAATGGAGTAGGAGTGTGGACTCATCTTCCATTGTAGGAAATTATACAAGTTTTTGGAATTACCTTGCTTTTGTGATGCGAATGGAAATGATGGGAATTTGCTTCTGGACTGATATTTGATGATGAATCAATTCAAAATATTAATTACATCGTTACCACCTCCAGCTTTTATTAGGGTGTATTCATCTTTTCCTTTTCAATTATTTGCTTGATTATCAGTGCTCAATCAACATCTCTTACATCTATGAAAAGTATGGTTTCATTCCTTCTGTTTGATGGCGGTTCATGAGACACTTAGATGCATGCTTAGTAGGTTATTTTCTAAAATGTCCAAGTTATTACTGCACAGCTTCTAGTTGGGAATATACGGGGTCCTTGGACTCCGTTGGCAAGTATAAACTGCATGCTATCTTTTGTCCCAGCTGGTTCAGGAGTCCAATTACAGACCTTGATGATAATTTTTGTGAACGATCTAGAAGGGGGGTTGAATAGGTCTCTAAAGCTTTTCGCGAAATTCTACAAATAATCACAAGTTAGTACACACAAAAATCAATTTAAACAAAGTTAGATAAAGAGAATAGGGAAGAAGATCAAACACTATTTTTATAGAGGTTCGGTGTTAAGACCTACATCCTCTACCTAAGTTTCCACTTAGGATTTGGCAAACCACTTTGCTATACACTTTTTAGTTCAGTGTGAACTACTTGATTTTCGGCTCTAGCTACCTTTACAATTCGATTTGTCTTCCGACACAAATCCTACCACCACTTGAATTCCGGCTCAACTAACCTTTACAAAGATTTGAATTGACAATGACTATGCTCAGTGTAGATGAATAGAATTGAATGTACTAAGAGCAATT
>JAOSBM010000004.1:12586578-12596584 GCA_027568955.1 Erythroxylum tenue
TTTGGTTTTGTGTGAATTAACTTCTGATGTTTTTGTAGAAATCCGCGATAATTTTGAAAGATCTATTCATCCCCCCCCCCCTTCTAGATCGTTTACAAGTAATGTCAGTAAGTGTTGATCTCCATGGAATGATTTCAGATGTTATTAAGAAATTTGTAGTCATCTTTCAAGAATCAAAAGGGCTACCACCTCATAGGAGTCATGATCATATAATTAAGTTGAAGGAAGATGCTTAACCTGTTTGTATCAGGCCCTATCAAAATGGTCCTTCGCAAGACATTATTCAGGCAAGAACCTCTCTTTTCTCCTCTCCTATGGTTTTAGTAAAGAAAAAAGATAACTAATAGAGGATGTGTATTGATAATAGAAGCTTAAATAGTCAAAATGTTAAGGATAAATTTCCTATACCAATTATTGAAGAGTCATTTAAAGAATTTCAAGGAGCTTTTGTTTTTTCTAAACTAGATTTAAGGTCTCATTATCATCAGATTAGAATGTATCTACGAGACATTCATAAAAAACATTTAGGACTCACATAGGGCATTATGAGTTCCTAGTTATGCCTTTTGGCTTAACTAATGCACCATCTACTTTCCAAAGTTTGATGAATAAGGTTTTTAAACCATTCCTCAGAAAATGTGCTGTTCTTTTTTTATGATATTCTAATATACAACTCTAATATAGAAGAGCATGTCAATCACTTAACTCAAGTTTTGCAGTTGTTTCTAGGTAATGCTTTGTTTTTCAAGAGGAATAAATGTTGTTCTGTAGTAAATACAGTAGAATATTTCATTTCCTATCTGCGATGGGTGTGGCTACAGCTACAAAGAACATTCAAGCTATACAGGAATGACTAGCACCTGTAACTATTTAGCAGTTGAGAGGATTTCTGGGTTTGACAGGGTACCATCACAGGTTTTTTTAGAATTTTGGCTTTGATAAGTCAACCACTAAACCTATTGCTGAGAGGAAAAGCTGCATTTATTCGGTCAACATCAGCACAAGAAGCTTTTAAAGCTCCTAAGAAAGCATTGACAATTGCTCCAGTATTGGCCTTCTGAAACTTCAATGAAGACTTCAAAACTGAGACAAATGCTTCAAAAACAGGAGTTGGAGCTGTGATGATCCAAAATGAGCATCCTTTTGCTTACATTAGCAAGGTATTGTCTTCTAGACATCAAATCTTACCTGCTTATGGTAGAGAATTGTTTTCCTTATTATTTGTAGTGAAGAAGTGGGACCAATATTTGATGGGAAGGCATTTCATGTTCAGAACTGATCATAAGCCCTTGAAGTTCTTTTTTGATCAGAAATTAACTACTCCAAGTTAATTTACTTGGCTTTCTAAACTCACGGCTTATGACTATGAGATTCAATATAAACAAGGCAGGACAAATGCAGTTACTGAAGCTCTTGGCAGAATGATACTCATTTGCAATATGTGATTTAACTATTGTAAGTAGGTCAATCTATATCTATAATTGGCCTCACGATCAACTACGATGGAAAGGGAAACTAGTCATGAGCCAAAATGTTGATCCAAAAAATAATTGTTGCAGTACTTCCATGACAGTATTACCGGGGGTCATTCAGGAATTCATGCTACTTATAAAAGATTGTCTTCATTCCTCCATTGGAAAGGCAAGTGGAAATCAGTACGAGAGTTTATTAGACAATGTGATACTTGCCAACATTTTAAATCCGAGCGTGTGGCTTCTGCAAGGTTACTGCAACCTTTACCATACCCTCATTCTTTCTTCACCGATATTACTATGGACTTAATCGAGGGCTTACAAAAATCCAAATCCTACTCAGTTATTCTGATAGTGGTTGATAGACCCACTAAGCATGCCCATTTCATTCCTCTAACTCATTTATACACAGTTGCAAAAGTCACATATGCTTTCCTTGAAAATGTTTATAAGTTACATGGTCTTTTAGCAATTATTGTTAGTGATAGAGACCTTGTAGGAAAAAGTGTGATTACCGTGTATTTTACCTCTGTTTTGGTTACATATAAATAAGAGTACAATAATATCTATACTAGTAAAGAATCCTATACAAATCAAATCCTAATTATCTCTTAATTTATTTACTTTGACTAAATCTCCCTTAATTTCTCTCCCAATATGTTAGGAACATGTTTTCTCCTAATTAGTAACCCCTTGATTCTGCTGCCGTTGATTTTTCCTTCTCGACACTCCCCCTCAAGCTGGCTTGTAAATGTCTTCCATAGCTGGCTTGCTTACTCGAAGATCAAACCATTTCTTTTATATTCCCTTAGTGAGTATATCAGTTGTTTGTACATTGGTTGGTATATAAGGAATACAAATTAAGCCACTCTCAAGTTTCTCTTTGATAAAATGTCTGTCCACTTTGATATGCTTGGTTATGTGACGTTGAACTGGGTTATGTGTAATCGAAATGGCACCCTTATTGTCACAATGAACTTTCATAAGAAGTGACACATAAATCTTCAGATCTTCTAATAACCTCTTGATCCATATTCCTTCATAAATCCTATGCGCGAGAGACCTAAACTCAGCTTCAGCACTACTTTGTAATACTGCATTATGTTTCTTACTCCGCCAATTAACTAGATTTCCCCAAAAAAAGTATGATATCCTAATATTGATCTTCTATAAAAAAATTCCACCTTCCTAATCAGCATCTATATAGATTTCAACCTGTACATTATCATGTTTTTTAAACATCAAGCCTGTTCTAGGTGTCCCTTTTAGATACTTTAGTATTATGTAGGCAGTTTCAAAGTGCTTTTGACCTGGTGAGTGCATAAACTGACTTATCATGCTTACAACAAAGGCTATGTCAGGCCGAGTGTGTGATAGATATATTAGTCTTCCGACCAGTTGCTGCAATTTTTCCCTATTCAATCACATATTCATCCTTAGCAGAACTGAGCTTTAGGTTAGCCTCAATTGGAGTTTCTGCCACCTTGCATCCCATTACCTCAATTTCTTTAAGTAAATCAAGGATATACTTCCTCTAATTCAAAAATAGTCCTTCTTTTGATCTTGCAAATGTCGTTCAAAGAAAATATTTCAATGCTCCCAGGTCATTAATTTCAAACTTCTCTACTAGCTTCCTTTTCAACCTTGCAAGTTCTTCATAGTCATCTCCTGTTAAGATTATATCATCCATATAGATAATTAGAATTGCAATTTTCCTCATCTTAGAATGCTTATAAAATAGAGTGTGATCTGCTTGACTTTGATGAAAACCAAGACTTTTCATTACCTTCCCAAACCTTCCAAACCATGCCTATAGAGATTGTTTCAGGCCATATAAAGACTTTTTGAGTCTACACACTTTATTTTGGCCAATAATTTTTTCAAAACCCAGTGGTGGACACATAAAAACTTCTTCTTACAAATCACCATTTAGAAAAGCATTCTTCACACCCAGTTCTTCTAAAATCCAGTTGAAATAAACTGTAAGAGATAAAACTCGAATATAGTTAATTTTAGCTATCAGGGCAAAAGTCTCTTGGTAATGAATACCATAAGTTTGAGTAAACCCCTTTGACAATCAGTCTCGCTTTGTATCTTTCGATACTTCCATCAGCCTTGCACTTTACCGTAAACACCCATTTACAACCAATCATTCTTTAGTCTGTGGGTAACTCTACAACTTCCTATGTCCCATTTTTCACTAGAACGCGCATCTCTTCCATTATTGATGATTTCCATTTTGGATCATCAAGTGCTTCCTGAATGTTTCTCGGAACAAATAGATTAGATATTTTTGATGTAAATGCCCTATAACTTTGAGACAATTTATCATATGAGAGATATTTTGCAATAGGACGGCTAGTACAAAATTAGGTACTTTTTTGAGTGCTATGGGAATGTTAAGATCATAGCAAATATCAAGAACATGAACAATATTGGATAATAGAGGGTTTAGAGTACCTTGCATGTCTACAAGCTCATCATTTAGGATGTCTGATTGATGTTGTGCCTTAGGAACAGTAGGCTCTCTACCATTTTAATGATTCGTCCTCCTTATGTAAACTTTAAACTCAGATTCCTGTCCTTTATGATCATTTAGTAGTATTTCTCCTCCTGTCAAATTTTCAACATTTTCTATCTTTGTAATATTATGAACAACTAGCTTTTGTAGATTTCTAGGGGAGTCTATAGTTTTAGGTAAGGAAGTGGGATTAACTTCCCAAAAATTTTCTTCTCTTTGTTTCTCTCCTCTTAGACCACACCGGTAGTGGATTCAATTGCTAAGGAGCTGCGAGGAAGGGAATGATTGCACTAGTCCCACACCCACAGATCGAAGGAATAGAATCTGCTCTTTGAAGGACGCTCTGTCTAAAAGTGAGTTAGGGACTACTGCCATAGGGTTCGTATAAAATAGAAGTCAGAAATCCCTGGTCACGACAACTCTTCTCTCTGACGTATCCAAAGTGAGAACCATTTGACCGAGGTCGAGATCTAAGCTGGTCTATAGCACAGGTGTTGCAGTGAAAGATTCTACCATAGAGGAGTCCGACCTTGTGAGCATCTCGGGCAAAATCTATGGCTTGAAGAAAAATTTTCTTAAAAAAAGGTTGATTTTCAAGGAAGGAGACATCTATAGTGACAAAGAATTTTGAGGTTACGGGATTAAAACATTTATACCCTTGTTTGTTTGGGACATAGCCTATAAAGAAACATTTTTCTGCCCCTAGTAGGTAAAATGTACATAAGTAGTGCACCTAAAAACTCTTAGTGGTAAATCAAAATAGATTCAAGCTTTAGGATTTTTTTTTTAAAACACTCAAGGGGCATACTATAGTTAAGAACTCGAGTAGGCATCGTACTTATCAAATAGGATGATGTTAAAATAGCTTCCGTTTAAAGAAATTTGGGAAAATTTTAGAAAACATAATGGCATGAGATACTTCTAGCAAATGTTTGTTTTTCCTTTCAGCAATCCCATTTTGTTAAGGAGTATTGACATAAGTAGATTGATGTTGAATACCTTTTTTCTTAAAAAAATTGCCAATAATCTCATTAAAATATTTAGTTCCATTATTAGTATGGAGAATGGCAATTTTTTTTGTTGAAATTGGCTTTCAATCATTGTATAAATTTTTTTAAATAGGGATGCATCTTCTGATTTTTCACTCATCAAGTAAACCCAACACAGATGAGTACGATTATCAATAAATGTCACAAACCATTTTCTTCCTGAAACTGTGCTAATCTATAAAGGACCCCAAATATCACTATGGATAAGATAAAATGGTCTTGAAGGTTTATAAGGTTGTGAGGGATAGAAAGACTTAAGACATTTGGACAAAATGAAACTTTGACAATGACATGTTAAACAATCCAATTCTCGAAATAACATGGGGAAAAAAATCTTTTCAAATAAAGAAAACTAGATGTCCCATCCTATAGTACCAAAGCATTATTTGATCATTGATAGAAAGAGAACTGATATTACTCAAGCTTTAAGATTTTTTACCCTTGGAATCTTCATCATCAAAATGGTAGAGACCATCTATCATCTGAACATTGCCAATCATCCTCCTTAAACTCTAGTCCTGAAATACACAATGAGTGTCAAAGAATATAACCCAACATTTAAAATCTTTACACAATTTACTAACAGATAGGAGATTACAAGTAAGTTTAGGTTCATGGAGAACAAATTTAAGGGATAAGGTACTAGATAAGGTTACCAAACCTTTTCCAGCAATAGGAGATGTGACCCATTTGCTATACGAACTTTTTCTTAACCAAAGCAAGGGTTGTAAGTATGAAACAAATTTAAAAGTCTTGTCATATGATCAAAGGCTCCTGAATAAGTGATATAAGGAGTAGAAAAATAACGACATACTAGGACGCTAGATACGATGGATCTAAAGACTCATTGGGGTGACTACATAGATGCTAGCAATTCTTTTTGGCTCAAAGGACTCTAGTAGATGAGAAGGTTAGATTGACAAATTTCCATCTAATTGGGTAGACGCAATTGTGGTATTTTCAATTCGAGCAAGAGGAGCCAGTCCTACATTAGGAAATGTTTAAGAAGCATTGTAACTTGAGGTTTAGACCCCATTTAAACAATAATCCAGTCATGGAGCTGGCAAATCTAAAACAAACAGGGAGTGCAGAGGAGTATCAAATTCAGTTTCAAATTTTGTTAGCAAGGATAATAGGCCTTTTCAAAGATCTTCAGGTTAATTTATTTACAGCAAGACTTATTGATGGACTAAGAATTAACGTTGAAATGCAGAATTCTATCAATTTGGGGGCTACTATGAACTTGGTAAGAGCATATGAGAGGAAGATGCAACTTATACAAGGTGTGGGGAGTAAGAAAGCCACCACTTTGTGGAACTCTTGGAAGCAGTAGAGCTCCTTTTTTACATTGATAGCCTCCCAAGGCAGCACGAGTAGTTCAGGTAGCAAAACATTATCAGTAAGTTTTAGCAGCATAGCAACACGTCTTGTAAGGAGGATTACCCGCGTCGAGACGACAGAAAAAAGGGAGAAAGGCCTGTGTTATAATTGTGATTAGCTATACATAGTAGGACATAGGTGCAAAGGATATGTTAGGTAGAAGTAGATCAGGAAGAAAAGGAAACAACAAAGGAAGATAAGACTGACATGCCAAAATTTTCATTCCATGCCATGCAAGAACAAACAACACTCAAACAATGTAAGTCAATTCTGAAATTGATGAGTGGCCCCTATTGGTAGTTGTAGAATTGTGGAGTACCTATAATTTCACAGGGAAAAAGGTGGTTTAGTAGTTCGGGTTGGGTTTGAAAAGATGACAAGGGCTGAATGTGGAAGTAGCCAACGGAGCAGAAATTCCAAGCCAAGGGATTTGCAAAGGATATCCTTTAAGGTTAATGATGAATTATTTTATGTTGATATTTATGCTATACCTTTGGCTGGATTTGATGTAGTCTTGGGGATTAAGTGACTGTAAACACTTGGCCTTATAGTATGAATTTTTTTTGCACTTACTATGAGTTTTAACGTGGAATGGGAGGAGCTTTCAATGGCAGAGTTAGTTGCAATAGTAAGTCGGGATTGGACATGGTGCAAAGGCAACGACTAGAACAGATCTAATTGCCTCAACTTTTAAAGGAAAATTTTGCCTTATTCCAAATACCAACTGGACTCCCTCCTGTGTGGACTTGTGACCATAGAATCACTCTAATTCTGGGGGTAGGACCAGTGGTGGTGAGACCGTATAGGTACCTTTTTCTACAAAAGAAAGAGATTGAATGACAATATGATGAGATGTTGAATCAAGGGATCATCTGGCCCAATAGATCCCCACTTTTCTTAGTCGTACTACTAGTCTGAAAGAAGGAAGGAATATGCAGATTTTATGTTGACTATCACGTATTGAATGATCAAACAGTGAAAGATAAATTTTTTGTTCCGGTGGCGGATGAGTCACTAGGTGAACTACATGGAGCAAAGTTTTTCACTAAGTTGGATTTGAGGTCAAGTTATCATTAGATACAAATGGATAAAGAAGATATGGAGAAGATCGTGTTCAAAACTCATCATGGTCACTTTGAGTTCTTAGTTATGCCCTTCATATTAACCAATGTTCCATCAACCTTTCAAGCTCTAATGAATGGGGAATTTCATTCTTATCTAAATCAATTCGTTTTGGTTTTCTTTAATGACATTTTAATCTACAGTCAGACATGGGAATAACATATGCAATATATTCTAGTAGTTTTTGATTCACTACTTTCTTACCCCTTATTTTTGAAGAGATCAAAGTGTTCATTTGGGGAAACACATGTGACATATTTGGGGCATGTGATTCATGGTGCAGGTGTGTCTATTGATGTTAACAAGATCCAGGCAGTGGTGGATTGGCCTATACCACACTTAGTTAAAGCTGTAAGTAAGGGGATTCCTAGGCTTAGCAAGATACTACAGGAAATTTATTCGAGATTATGGGCTAATAAAAACTCTCCTCACAAGCTTATCGAAGAAGAATTCTTTTTATTGGAATAAGGAAGCTAAGACAACCTTTAATAATTTGAAGAAGGCTCTAAGCTCGCACGGGTAGCTTGGTTGGCCAACTAGCAGGGTCAATTGGAACAAGGTCCTAGGTTCGATTCCCAGTAACAGGGGGAGTGGACCGCTCTGCTAGGGGGCTGACCAAGATCATACCGTGATTCAATCCTCCAGCGGTGGTCGGGCCTACGATTGGGGGCCCTTGGGGTTGGGGATTCAACCTTTTGGAACAAGAAGGCTCTAGCAATTGCTCTGGTATTACAACTACCCAACTTTGAGGAGAAGTTTGTGGTGGAGTGTGATGCTTTTGGATGCGAAATTTCAGCAGTGCTTTAATAGAATGATCATCCTATTGCTTTCTTTAGCTGCAAAGTAGCCCCCGATCACTTTAAACTTGCTGCATATGAAAGAAAGCTAATTGGCCTTGCTAAGGCCATCTAACATTAGAGACCTTACCTATGGGGGAGGACATTTCTAATTAAGACTGATCATTGTAGTCTTAAATTTCTCTTAGAGCAGAGATTAACAACTTCTTCCCAATAACATTGGATGAGTATATTACTGGGTTATGATTTTAGGGTGGAATATAAGTTTAGGAAACTTAATGCTGTCAGTGATGCATTGTCTCAAAGAAATGAGGAAAAGGAACAACTGAATGCCTTCCAGCGAAAAACTGCATTATTTGATGCAATTAAAGAGCAAATTGCCACTGTGGCAGAATTGTAGCACTTATATCAACAGATTGTCGCAGGCAAGGCAGAGGCCAAATGGAGAGTGGATGATGACTTGATATTTTGCACCGATTGGGTGTATTTACTACCTCATTCAACCTAATTAAAATGGTCTTTAGTCATTTTCACAATATGGCACACGAGCGGATTCAAAAGACATTAGAGAAAGTGAGAGGAGATTTTCTTTAGAAAGGGATGAAAGGTGCAGTGAAGGAATTTGTTCAGAAGTGTTTGGCTTATTAGCAAAATAAATGGGAGAACCTTCATCCAACGGGTCTACTTCAGCCCCTATAGATCCCTAAGATTGTCTAGGCATATATTTCCATGGATTTCATAGATGAACTTCCAAAAGAGGGAGGCAAATCTGTCTTACTAGTGATTGTGGATAGATTTTCTAAATATGCTCATTTTATGCTTCTCATTCATCCTTATTCTACTCTTCGTGTGGCTTATATATTCGTTGAAAGTATTTTCCATCTACATGGTCTCCCTAAATCTATCGTATCAAATAGGGATCTAGTTTTTACTAGCTTATTTTGGAAGGAGCTTTTCCATCTGAGTGGTACCAAGTTGGCCTTATCTCCTACTTATCACCCTCAAATTGATGGGCAAACTGAGGTGGTAAACAGAACAATTGAAATGTATTTGAGGTGTTTCATAGGGGATAGACCGAAATCTTGGGTGGATTGGTTACTATGGGTGGAGTATTGTTATAATAGTTCCTACCATTCTTCACTTTATACTACTCCTTTTAAAGTTGTTTGTTGGGACCCGATCTCGAGACCGGACCAAACTGGAAAAGTGGAACGGAAACTTAAACAGGAACGAAAACAAAGCGAAAGACTAACAAAGAACGGATCGTCAAATCAATAACGGATCCGACTCAAGTCCGAAACTAAAACATAATGCGAAACCGGAAGTCATAAAGCGGAATCTAAATCGGATCGAAGGTCATGAAGCGAAAACGAAGGGCGAAAGAAATCGAAAGCAAAATCGAAATGAAACCAATTGGACTAAAACAAATTTTTCGACATCCGTAGCGTGAACAAAGACAACTATCGCGTTGGAAAACTTAGACTAGTCTCATTCCGAAATCGGTATAATTCACTCAAGCCAGGTATAAATTTTTTTTTCTTTTTTTTTCATTATGATCATCTTTATTCAAATCAAAACAAATCCATAAAATTTCCCTTTGGAAATTTATCCTTACTCAAAACTTATTCCTTCAAATCAGCTATACTAAAACTTATTCCTAATCAA
>JAOSBM010000004.1:12642946-12661448 GCA_027568955.1 Erythroxylum tenue
TGGGCTGGCAGATCGATAAGCAACTCAATCTTCTACTCCTCCGACTCTTCCCTACGATCAGACTTGAGGAGTAGGGGGCTTATGGTTAGGTCGGCATTGCCAGGCCCAGGCCCAGGTCCAATCCCCATCAGCCCAGTCGTAGGTGACAATCTCCCATGCAAACACTAAGACGTACGTAAAGACCTAAACCTAGCAATTGTTTCATATATAAGGTACTATTTTACCATGAGAGAGGTACGAGACTCATACCCTACTTTTCTCTACTCTCAGCTGCCTGAAACCCTCACAAAGAAACTAACTTGAGCGTCGGAGGGGCCTTCCGGGAACCAACCCCCAGAGTGCCTTTATTGTTTTGTAGGTATTCTTCACGTCAAGCCTACAGGGACAATGGATTCGAACAGCAACATCCAGCCTCAACAGAATCAGGCTGAACCAAGTAACATGGTTGAAAGTTCTAAGCTAAAAGACCTTATGGAAGGAATAAGTTTTTAAGAGGTTACTAAAAGGAGATCTATATAAAGAGAAGGAAGGGAGGCCTAGTTCAAAATCCTTCCCAGTGTCCATAACAACATGGAATATAAGGGGCTTAAATACCCTAATAAAGAAGTAGGCAATGTTTGACTTCATTATCAATAATAAAATGGCAGTTATAAGAATCATGGAAACCAAGTTATGAAATAAAAAGCTTCTAAAACTTAAACTTATAAGAACTTTGGTGGCATTTTATCTCCAACTATGATTACCATCACTCACTTTAGTGATCAACATTTGCACCCCATAGTTTGTTTTTTTTATAAAGAAAACGAAAGAGTTGGAGTTAACTTTTGTCTATGACTCCAACTTTAGTTTTCAAAGGGAAGAATTATGGAAGCATTTGCAAAGCATTAAACAGAACATATAAAGCCATTAGGAGGTTTTAGTCTTTCAGGTGATTTCAACAGTATATTATACTGGTCTGAATTTGACAATAATTCCAACCTGAAAAACCTTTTTCATGGATTTTAATTATTGTATCGTAAAGCTGGGGCTCACAGATCTTAGTTTTGGGGGAGGAACTTCACTTAGAGTAACAAACAAGTATCTAAATGGTTTATCCACAAGAAATTAGATAGAATTTTAGTGGAAGGGAATTGGTTGTATAATTTTATTAATAGTAAAGTTAATTTCCTAAATCCCAATATCTCAAACAATTCTTCCATATCGATCTAAAACTTATTCTCCCATGACAGACATTTTTCCCTTCCAGATATAATAATTTCTTGGGGGAATTGGAGGGAATTAGGGAGGCAACAAGGAAAGCTATGCAAACTGAAGTCTAAGGACATAACACATTTATTTAAGTCAAAAAACAGGACCGCGTAAAAACAAGCTTAAAAAACTAAAGAAAGAGGTCTATATATACTTCCAATTCAGGATTAAGGAGTCTAAAGGTCTTTTCCAAAATATTTGGAAGCAGGTCTATGAAACCTCAAGGGATAAATGATGGATGGATTAGGAGAAATTTGAAATTGATAAATACAACAAAGATATGTTAATGCATAACTTTATCCATGAACAAAGATCCAAAGTTACTTGGCTAATAGAGGGTGATAAGAACAACAAGTTTTATCAATTTGCTATATTGTTCAAAAGGAATAGAAATAATAAGGTAAACTTTTTACTAGAACAAGATGGAAAATTAGTGTCATCACAATAAGGATTAAAGGAACTAACCTTTGGCTATTTCAAGGAAACACTTGGTACTAAAGTTAGTGGTATCTCAACTCCCTTGTTGCTAAATCCTTTATCTCTCACAACTTTTCAGATGAAATGCTTCAGTTTCTTAGTGCTTCTTTGGACTCAATGGAAATAGATAGGGTACTGTTTGGATTGAACCCTAAAGGGACTCTAGGGCCTGATGGTCTAAATGGGAATTCTTTTAGCAAGCATGGCCAGAAGTTAAAAAATCTGGTTATAGAAGTAATGTAGGAAATCTTTGAAACAGGAAGCTTCTCAAAGTTATCAATAAGACATATGTAGCTTTGGTCCTTAAATGTTTAAACCCTACTTCCTCAAGAGAATACAAACATATATCCTACTGTAATTTCCTATATAAAGTTATAGCAAAGATTGTTGCCAAAAGGTTGAGAAAAGCCCTATCTTCCATAATTAACCCAGCTCAGGTGGCATTTTTGGAAGGCAGACACATAAGAGATACAATCCTACTGTCTCAGGAGTTGTTTAAGGGCCATTATAGGAAGGAAATACCAAGAAAAAATGATATCAAAATAGACCTGCACAAGGGATATGATACCCTGAGCTAGTCTTTTATAAAGGAGATTCTAGAGGTTTTTAATTTCCTTAAAAAAGTTTAGAGGTTAGGTAAACATATGCATTAATTCCCCATCTTACTCCATACTAATAAACAAAGAGACTATAAATATATTCCAAGGCAAGAAAGGTATTAGAAAAACAGACCCATTTTCCCTTTACATATTTGTTATGGCCATGGAAGTATTGTGAAAGCTACTAAACTACATAATTGATCAGGACCCTATTTTCCACTTTTACAGTAGATACAAAAGGTTGAAATTATCAAATTCGTTGTTTATAGATGATCTATTAATGTTTGCTAAGGTAGATGACATGTTAGTCTTCCTTCTATTGAACACACGAAATGCTTTCATGGATTTTTTTAGAGATAAGCATCAATAAACAAAAGAGCTACATCCTGATCTCTAAAAGTGCAAAACATTTATCCTTCTGGTTAACTACAATTACAAGTTTGCAAGTGAAATAACTGCCCTTCAAATACTTGGGATTACCTATAACCCCAACAGCTCGTTTGGTTTAACTACTGGAATAGATAAGGAATGGAATGGTAATTCTTAGGAATAGAATAGATGAGGAATTAATAAAATGAAATAGATATTACTTTATTTGGTTTACTGCTAAAAAATTTCTATGTCAATGTTAACATAAACTTGGAATAACAAAGGAATGACTAACGAGGTTGAGAGAGTGAAAATGAAAAAGTGGTGAATGCGGGAGTGAAGGATAAAATGGAGGAGTTTCTGGAGGGAGGTGAAAATGAGGAAGAAATGCGGGAATGAAGGATAAAAATGTCCTGAACGAATAACTTTTTCTTGGAATATATAAAGATAGGTGGGGATGGTCTTTACTTTTTTTTTTTTTTCCGAAAGTTAAGGAATATCTAATCTTAGGATTAGTTATTTTATTTTTTCCTAACCAAACAAAGGCAAAACTAAGTTTTAAGAATATGCCAGGAGTAGAATACTTATTCCATTGAACCAAACATTCCACAAGAACATTGTTATTCAAAGAATGTGCTCCCTTTATTGAAAAGGTGTACAAGAAATTGAATTCTTGAAACAATCTACATCTATCTATTATTGGCATTGTTACTTTAATTAAGACAATTATCAACAATATACATATATATTGGAGTTTCCATTTTTGCTTTGCTAATGGTCTAATTAGAGCAATATAGAAACTGATAAGGCAATCTCTTTGGGTTGGAACGGTAAACAGAGGATATAAAGCAAGGTATAGAATGGAAACAATTTTGCAAAGATAAAGAGAAAGGGGGGTTAGGGATGATTCCCATCAGCATCAGCAACAAAGTTGCTACGGCAAAGAGAATATGGAGAATTCTAATAAACAAGGAGTCGTTATAGGTTCAGTGGTTCACGAATTCTATCTGAAATGGAAAAGTTTTTGGGGAATTGGGATTCCATATAGAGCAGATTCCTCAAGAAACAAAGGTAAAGGAGTGGATTAAATATGGTCAATGAGGGAGGGAATTATCTGGGGGAGTTGGATTTCATAATCCCAGATTACAATCCATGGCCGGAAAAGGAAGACTTACTATTGGACTTTGCATCCTTCCAAGTTCACCAATTTGACATGCAGAACCGGTCTAACCAAGGAGGGGACGGGTTGACTGGACCAGTATGGTATGGGATTCGAGTTACTAGAATCTCGTTGGAGAATAATAAATGCACTTTGTTATTGTTGTCTTTGGTGACTCCACAATCGCATATTGGATTTTGTTTTAACAAAAATTAATGCGCACTTGGTTATTTATTGTTCTTCTTTTTGTAGTTGGAGAAATTTAGAATTCCCATAATTGATAATACTCAGCAGTAGATCACTTCGTAAAAGAATCTGTTTAACTTGTAAATCCTTAAATAATTAGCCAACAAAAACTTGTCGAATCAATAAATTATTCCTGTAGTGTTGGCGATTACTCAATAGACTTGGAGCATTTTTATGTAATTTCTCCTTGCAGATTGTGTTAACTTGCTTATATTAGAAACTTCGGTAAAGTTCCGGTACAGATTCAACATGAAACATAAAACTAACTTTGCAAGAACTGACATAAATTTGGGTAACCATGTTGATTCAGAAAGATTGATGCTTTCAAACATCTTGATGCAGTGTCCTGTATAATAAATTATGCACTCTTCTTCTTCATTAAATGTTTTCATATACCCACTACTGTTCCTTCTCAATGTAAATCAGCCACAATCCCAAAATTTCTAACGAGATGGAAGTGTTTCAGTGCCCTATCCTTTCATTAGAGGCCACTGAAGCACACGCATGCTTCTATTCTAGAACCAACTTCGTTGATCAGGAAACAGCCTTTCTGTAAGGATGATATAAACCACATTACATAGCAATAGAATCTCGATCGATAATCGATTTTGGCGACCTTCTCCAGAGACAATGCAGTGATGCAGAGAACAAGGTAGAAAATAATACGAGAATACATGAAGCTAAGAAACTTGTTTAAATAATACAGCTCCCTGAGCTGCTTCAGGGCTGCAGCTATATCTGGCAAAACCTCCAATACCATCCCGGGTAAAAACAGTATGAGAACAGAAAATATATGAATTCAAGCTTCACCCCCGGAAACTATATCCTCCACATTTCTGCCAATGTTTGACTATAATGTATAACTTTGAAGTGTCCAAATCCAGGATTTATTGTGTATCAGAATGGCCAGAAACCTAGCCACCGTAGAACCATACAAAAGAACTAGTGCCCGCCAAACTCATTTTTGACAACTAGTACGTAGAACCATAGAGAACAATCAATGCCTCAAAAATCATGTTCGAAGCTAATACCTAATTAAGAGGTCAACAAGCCACTTTTCCCTCAAACAATGTGGATACAACAAGCTGAGGCAGCAATTCAGTAACCACCTTTTGCAGGGGAACATGGCTTAGCTGATTGTGGCTTCCATTAGGGACCATTCCTGACAAAAATGTGATATCCTGATTTTCCAAATCTTTTGGAAGCAGTTCATTCCAATATTTGTCATCTTCATGGATATTTGATGCCCTCATGACTTCTATGACTTTATCAAGGGTTGCAACATTGCGGCCAGCGCCACAGCCCATAGCAGTTGCAGCACCCACTGCATTTGCAATTGCTAATGTATTTATCAAAGGCATATTGTTTATGAAGCCAAAGGCAATAGCTGCATCAAAACTATCTCCACATCCCACAGTATCAATGACATTAACCTGATAACAATTTAGCAGACAAATTGAGACATTACTTCCCATCTTTCAAGGTAAGAAGTAAATCAAGAAAAATATTAGCAGAGACCATTTCAAAGGAAAAAAGGAGAGAAAGATCTAGGTATCATCTATAAGGTTCTCAGTATACATTTTCTTGGGAATGCAAACAATCTAATTCAATCAATACGTGTTCAATCAGCAAAGGAAAATTTTAATACAATAGCCTGTGATGCCATCCTCTCTCTCTCTCATTCAGGACTGAGGTTCATCTTCGCAAAGCAATTGTAATTGTCACAAGCACCTCAAAAACCAACTTTTCCAGTTTGAAAGGAATGTTGAGGGATCATACCTTAAATGCTGGTGCGCAAGATATACTACTCATTGTGACTAGAATTGAACCCTTTGAGCCCATTTTGACAATAACCCATTTTGTGCGAACCCCATTAAGAAGCAAGTCCTTCCCAGCTAGTACAGGATTTCCTATGCCAGTCAATGACTCAGCCTAGCCGTTCATGAGAAAAGAAAAAGCACATAAACTACTTTAAACATGAACAAAAGTCAAAGAAAATAATAGTAAATATTCATGATATAAATAATAACAGTTACATAAATAATAAGATGGTGTTTGGTAGCTTGTAATGGAAGGTTATCGTGCTGCACCATCCATGCTATAGCGTGGTTGTACATGAACTTGTTAATGTAATTGAATTTGCATTACATCATCCAAAAAGTTATCCACTTTAGCCATGTAATCATGTTTATATAAGGATCCTATTCAATACTGCATTTTAAATTTCGCCCCCCACAACATCTTTTCAGGACCAGATAAACGTAAAGATTTTTTCCCTATGGCTCAGCAATTTCCAGAAACGCTTGTTTGAACACTCCTGGATTTACTGAAGAAAAGACACAAAATAATTACCCGTTTAACAAAAGATCTTTACTTTTGGAGAGACTTAAGCTGACAAGGCAAAACATAATACAAGTAGGAATGTAATAAGAAGGTTACTTATTAACCTTCCTTTCCCACAAAACTTTAATTCCTTGAAGGAAACAAAGTAATCAGTAATATGCTTGATTGCTGCAACATATGTGGTCACTAAAAAAACAAAATAGTAGTATCACAACTGAAAATGGATTAAAATGACAGTAAGAGTTTCCAAGTGAAATGTATATGTTGTTAAACTGCATTCACAAGCAATGATGTCAAGGTATTATTTCCTTTTGCCGGGTGAACTTAACAGTTCAGGTAGGTCAGCATATTTGAAGGAAAGCTAAAGCTACTAGCATTGTGAAAAATTGAAATCAAACCTCATCGGCTGTCAGCAGGAGGACATCGCTCATCTTCAAGAAATGACTTAGTGTCTCTTGTTGTTCAGGCGTTCCAGTAGAAAACTTCTTTCCTCGTGGTCCAGGATCAAAGAAAACAGATGTCCCAACTTCAACAGCATAATCTAAAGCCATAGTCAACAGACCAGGAGAAAGCTCATCAAAGCCATAACCATTGCAGAATAGAGTCCTTGACTGCTTAATCGTTGCCTTTACTGGTAATGATAATCTGCTCATCCAGCTAAGTGCCGGTTCCTTACGGAAATCAGCTCGACTGAAAAAGCAATTGTTTTCTAGACCATTATATATCCATAGAACAAACAGCAGTTGGACAGCAGATGAAAAGAACTACAAGCATTAACCCAGAGAACATAACAAAGATATAAAGGGTTGGATACTTTACCTGCAAAAGCCATGCCTTTGGAGAGGGTCTACGAGAACCCAACATAGAAGGGTCTCATACAAAGCGCTAGAAGTATCCACCACATCATCATCGTCCTGCATACCAACCATACTGATCCCCTCATCACGAAGCACGCCCAAGAGGAAATTCCCATAAGTCTCGTCCCCGACCTGCCCAATCGTTGCACACCGTAGCCCAAGTCTCGCAGCTGCTATAGCCACATTGCAATTGCCACCCGCTTCCAAATACCGCTGACCATTCACCAACACAAAAATCCACTTTTTTCATCACCAAATAAGATATCCACAAAGTAAAATATCTTCTGTATGAGCAAACTCCAGGCGAATAAAAATTTAATGAAACACAGCAAACAACCTTGTCGGGTGGTGAAGCGGCGAGACGTTCCATATAAGCCAAGAGAGCATCGCGGTTGCGGGGGGGCAATTCGGGAACATTGAGAATAACATCGACGCAGAGGTTCCCGAGAGTGGAGACATCGATGTGCTTCCCGCCAACGCTCCTCAATTTCCAACCGTTGGCCGGAGAGAGAGATGTGGCGGTGGCGTAGTGGGTAATGGACAGAGATAGTTGGGTTCCTTTGCATGTGAAAGAAGACGACGAAGTGGGGAATATTGTGCAAGGGTTTGGAGGGGAAAATGGGAGAGAAGAGGGTCCATGGAAAGAGTAAAAAGTTGAAGATTCGAGGAATGAGAGACAGTGGTTATGCATCGAGGAGGACTGGTACTGTGAAGGAAGATGATGCAACAACAACAGCATAAAAAAAATTCTTTAAAAGACTAAAGTAAGTTAATAAATAATAATAATAATAGTTTTTGTGGACAAAATAAAGGAATGAATTCTATATCAAGTTGAAAGCAAATTTTGAAGGTGGGAATGGGAGATTCATTTCTGGCTACGTAACCATGAGGCTCTTGCTCTTGCTCTTTTACTTTTTCTTTTTCAACTCAAAGGGTAGAAGAAAGGCTCCCTACTCCCTATATATATATATATATATATTTCCAGTATCCATATATTATCCAGAAAATGACAGAAACATGAGGCTCTTGCTCTTTTTCTTTACAATGCTTCAAAAGAATATTTATTTACTGTCAGAAAAAATAATGTTATTATACAATTAAAATAATAATAACCTTATTTGTATAGAAGTAGAAATGGTGTGTTGTCATTTCTTACCATTGGTTATTTCGGGTTTGGTTTTATAAATCAAGAAAAGAAGCTGACAGCACAGAGGTTATTTATGCTGCTATAAAGTGTAAGCCCAACACAAGAATCAGACGTAATGTAGAGTAAGAACTGGGGAAAATTGTCATGCCATTTGTGCTCTCCTAATGCCTAATGCCCACAAGAGTTTGCTCACCTACCATCGTTAAAGTTAAAACCTGTTTCTTCAACATGCTCGTTTCCAATTCATTTAGCCACTATAATTGTTCTTGGTTGCATACTGGCAGCGCAGTGGTCACCACCTTGGAGTTAAGTGTTCCATTCTCACAGATTTATCTCAGGATGAACCATCCGTTCTTTTGCCAATTCCTCAATTCTTTTTACGATGTTTTGTGCCGCATCATCGTAGGCTGTGGCCACTAATGAATCTGGAGCTGATATCATTATGGGGACACCTTCATCACTACCTTTCCTGATCTCCACTTCCAGTGGTATCTGAATCAAAATAATAATAACTTGACAAGTTTCACCAAACAAAATATTCCAAAGTTTCATGTAATACGTATCGAAGGGCTAGACAAGAAAGAAAGAAATTTGACAAGAGAAGACAGCCACTTCCTTTCACATTGTTCTGTGCACTTAGATCCATTCAAACATCGGGCATACCTCACCAATAACTTTGTAACCCATTGATGCTGCCGTATTTTGAGCGCCTGCTTTCCCAAAAATGAAAGAAGGCTCACCACAATGTGGACATTTAAAGTAGCTCATGTTCTCTACAAATCCAAGTATCTGCAAAAAGCAAAGACTGTATGTTAATAGAACTACCCATCCCAAAGTACTGTTTCTTTGAAAGTGAACAGCTCGAGAATTCAACAAGCTTTAACTGTCCATTGGAAGTTAGAGATGCAACGCGAGACAATAGAAACACTATTGCCGTCAGCTTTCACTGATCAAGGAAGCCGCATATCATTGTGGCAAATAGAAACACTATTGCTGTCAGCTTTCACTGATCAAGGAAGCCGCATATCATTGTGGCAATTGGTCAAAGTTAAATGACTGCAACTAATAGGCACCTAGTAATTTGCCTAATAACAGTTAAACCTTTATGGACAATAGAATGTTGTTTGAAAATTATTGACTGAATCGTACAGGAACTTCAACTTTAGAGAACATTTGAACTCCTCGACGAGCATCCATCAGTGCGATATCTTGTGGAGTTGAAACTATCACTGCACCTGTGAGCAAATCAATAACGATTACAGACAGAATGTGAAATAATAAAGTGTTCTTCATATGAAAATACTTACAAAATAAGGAAATTTCATGAATGGCCATCACTCTTTCTCTTTCTTATGATACAAGAGATGGGACCTAGGACTTCTAAACATGCCATATATGATCAGCAGCATTTCTTCTTTCTTTCCTTTTTGACAGTATATGGGACTCAAAAGCGAAGCGTTGCGAACAGGGGAGGGGGTGTTGCTACTAGGCTGTGTGTAATGAACAATATCTATGTTGATTCACTCTGACAACCAAATTTTCCTCTTCGTAGAAAGTTTCAGCAGAAATCAGTGTCCAAAATATAAAGTATAAATGCGCACAGATCTTCAGTGTTTCTCAAAATCATTTCAAAGTCCATTGAAACAGCAAAATTATTTTATAAACCCAGAAGTACAGCTTTTTGGTTAGTCAATCAAAATAACATGGGGAGATTTACTGTTTTGTTAACCTGATAACTGCAGCCTCTGGGTTATAGTTAATTGAGTATCACCAGTGCCAGGTGGCATATCAACCACAAGAACATCAAGATTTCCCCAATCGACTCCCCTAGTCATTTTTTCAAGTGCGCTCATCACCTGCAAGATTAATTCAACTAAGCTCCTGAATAAAGCATTAGAAAGGTTATAGTATAGCAGATTGCTTCACAATTTTGTCCTTAATAGCTATTTGTAAAGCAGAAAAGGTCCCTAAAGAAAAATAAGCATCATTTATGAGAGAGAAGAACAGATCATTATTCGTCTGGTACAAAATTAAACTATAATTTTAGCAAGAGATTGAAATATCAATCTAGGCAGGAGCAAGAAACATGTCATTTTGTAATTCTCGATCAGACGTCTTTCTTTTTCTTTTCTCAATCAGAAAATATGAGAGGACGGGGTGGGCGACATAGTTATCATTAGTTTTGGCCTTCTAGAGGATGCAAAATAATGTTGTTGGTAGAGCTTGCCACTCATAAGCACGGGGGAAGGCTCAGAGCCTGGTTCCATATTAGTCCTTCCTGAAGCTTCCATAATAGCAATTAATGGAATAACATACCATGGGACCTCTCCACACAATGGGGGCGTCCTTCTCCACAAGAAATCCCATTGACATACACTTAATGCCATAGCTTTCAACTGGCATCATCTTTTTATCTGAAAGAATGAGGTAGAAAGAGGGTAAGTTGTGTCCAAATGTTGTGCAGACTAAATAAAATTAGGAAGATGAAATTCTTCACATTGGTTGAGTATGATTATGTGAACCAGAACAAGTCCACATATTCACAAAAGCTTCAGGAATTGGGAAAATACAAATGAATGTTTAAAAGGAACTCATCCTCCAATTTCTCCATCTGCCATGCATTTAGAGGGAAAGAAATAAGGAGGCAGATGGAAGATGGTAAAGTTGAGTTTTCATTCATGAAAATGAAATGTTTACTTCTATCTTTAAATTTTTTTTTTAAGAATTGATTTTGCAAGTTCCAGAAAGCAGGATATGTGAATTAAAATTATAAATAAGCATGAAACAACATCATGTCATAAAATAATAACATGGAGCCCAAACAATGGTTTATTACTATCTCAAACATGTCTTTGAACGAATCTCTCCTTTTTGGAGATAAAGATACCAAACAGAAATTGAAGAGTAATTCATTCAACTGAATTGAAAAGATACACAAAAGCTGCTGAACTCCACAGGTCAACACGTATAAGCAGAAGAAACCCAAAATACCAATGCTACGTGTGAAGCAAACAAGTTGTAGTAGATAGGAAGTTTTCGTTGATTGTGGGTCCAATAAAGTCGGCTAATGCCAACTGTGTTACTTAGGAGTCTTTAGAAGTTCCATTAAATTAGGATTTCAATTGCAGAACGTGTTTAGTAGTTCCATTAAATTAGGATTTCAGTTTCTGGTTCTATTTGGATAGGATTCTGATTGCACAGCTTGTATATATACAAGCTTTTGTTAATTGATGAGGATAGCAGTTTTTAATCAATTAAATCATTGGTTTGTTCTCATCAAAAGCAGAATATTTGCATATCTCTCTCTTTTCGCTTGTTCTTAACATCGCCCTGATTGGGACCCCAACATTGGTACCAGAGCCATGTCGACGAACAAAGAACGAATCGAGAATCTTGAAGCAAGTCTAGGCAGTTTGCAAGATGGAGTGAGCCGAATGGAGCAAGGCCTTGTCGATAAGCTTTGTTCAATGGAAGAAGCAATTGCTCAGTTGTCCGATGTAGTCCTTTCTCAAAAAGAAGGGTTTGCTAGTATTTCCCATGGTCGACCCACAAACATCCAAGAGGGGACCCAAAGGGGTTATGGAGGAGGGATGTCACATGTCCTCTTCCAAACTCCCAAGGCTTGAATTCCTAAGATTCGCCGGAGGTGACCCCATTGAATGGTTTAGTAGCGTGGAGCAATTTTTCGAATATCAAGATACGCCGAGTTCATAAAAGGTTCCTCTTGCCTCCTTCCACCTTGAAGGCGAGGCGAATCAATGGTAGCAATGGCTCCGCAAGGCACCATGATGAAGGGTAGCAGGTGTCGTGGAGTGATTTTCAGTCCGAACTATGGTACGAAGCATTATAAAAAATTAGACAAACTGGATCCTTAAGTGAATATCAGCAAGAATTTGAAAAATTAGGGAACAGGGTTCAAGGCTGGACTTAGAAGGCCTTAATTGGCACTTTTGTTGGTGGGTTCAAACAAGAGATCACTGATGGCATTAGGATGTTTCGGCCCAAATCTTTGAATGAGGCTATTAGCTTGGCCCGAATGAAGGATGAACAGTTGTTGAGACAAAAGGAGACGATGAGATCACCGGTGAGACTCCCAATCGAATATTCCCCAAGTCGAGCAAAACCAAACACGCTGGTGAAGAGAATTTTGTGGGAAGAGATGCAAAAGCGACGAGCCCAAAGACTAGGCCCTAATTGCGACGAACGCTTCACTCCAGGCGATTGATGCAAGAAATTGCAACTACTATTCCTCAAGGGTGATTTGGAGGACGATGATGGCGAAATGTCGGCAGCGCAGGAAGATAACAACGAACTAGAATTTCCCTTCATGCCTTGACTGGTTGGACCGTCGGTCAGACGGTGAGAGTGACAACTCGAGACAAAAATCAAGATTTAATGCCCCTCATAAACAGCGGCTCTACCTATAATTTCATTAGCAGCAAGGCGGTAGAAGTATTGAGGCCACCAGTGACACCCACTGGGCCATTCAAGGTTCGAGTGGCAAATGAGGCTCCTTTACGATGCAAGGGTCGATTTGAAAATGTACCCATACTACTATAAGGTATTCCATTCTCTCTAAATCTCTATGCATTGCCTTTGAGTGGTTTGGACATTGTTTTGGGCATACAGTGGCTCCAACAACTAGGAACTGTGGTCTGCGATTGGAAGAGGTTAACTATGGACTTTGTGCAAGACAATCGAAGCCAACGGCTGCAAGGAGTGCCTCATAAACCAATCCAAGCTGTCAATCACAACACCATTGCAAAGGAAATATGGGAGGGAATACGGTATATGCCATCTGTTTGCAAAAACCCTTTAGTGACGATAACACAAAAATTCCAACTGATATGGAATTGTTATTAACGAACTTTCAAGATGTGTTTGCTGAACCCCAACAGCTTCCACTGAGACGGAATGTAGAGCATCGGATAGTCTTGAAGGAAAGGATAGAATCTGTTAACGTTCGGCCTTATAGATATGCACACTTTCAAAAGAACGAGATA
Organism: Erythroxylum tenue; assembly: GCA_027568955.1. Classification (NCBI taxonomy): domain Eukaryota; kingdom Viridiplantae; phylum Streptophyta; class Magnoliopsida; order Malpighiales; family Erythroxylaceae; genus Erythroxylum; species Erythroxylum tenue. The sequence goes on from JAOSBM010000004.1 coordinate 12,656,395, forward strand.
GAGAAACAGGTTCAGGAGATGCTACAATTGAGGTTGATTCCTCACAGTACAAGCCCATTCTCTTCCCCAGTTCTACTTGTATAGAAGAAAGATGGGACGTAGCGATTTTCCACGGATTATAGGGCTCTAAATGCAGTTACGGTCAAGGACAAATTTCCCATTCCGACTATCGAAGACATGCTTGATGAGCTCCATGAAGCCGTTTACTTCACAAAACTTGACCTTTGAGCTAGCTACCATCAGGTACGAGTTTATCAACCTGACATACACAAAATAGCTTTTCGAACACATAATGGCCACTATGAGTATTTAGTCATGCCATTCGGGTTATGCAATGCTCCTTCAACCATTCAATCACCATGAATTCCATATTTAGGCCATATTTAAGAAAGTTTGTGCCTTTATTTTTTGACGACATACAAATTTATAGCCGAATTTGGTCACAACATCTGGAGCATGTCAAGACAGTCCTTGAAGTAATTAGACAACAACAACTTTTTGTCAAGTTCAACAAATGTGAGTTTGGTCAACAAGAACTTGAATATTTGGTTCATATAATTACTTCCTTGGGTGTTAAAGTAGATAAGAAGAAGATTGAAGCCATGATTAGGTGGCCAAGACCCAATAATGTAATTGATCTCCGTGGATTTCTAGGACTCACTGGCTACTATCGAAAGTTTGTTAGAAATTATAGAGCCAGAGCACAACCAATTACCAATTTGTTGAAAAAGGGCCAATTCCTGTGGACAGACAAGGCCAATAATGCATTTGAAGAATTAAAACAGGCCAAGACGTCAACCCCTACCCTTGAATTGCCTAGCTTCAAAGAACCCTTTACCATCGAGACCGACGCATCGAGAAGTGGAATTGGGGCAATTCTGACACAATAAGGAAGACCTATAGCTTTCATGCAATTCAAACATGGCGATCGTACCTGCTAGGTCGTAAATTCTTCATACGAATTGATCAGAAGAGTCTGAAGCATCTATTGGAGCAGGGTATCACTACACTGGAGCAATAGAAATGGGTCGCAAAGCTGATGGGTTATGACTATGAAATTACTTGCAAGTTGGGAAGGGAAAATTCAGCCGCAGATGCATTATCTAGAGTAGCAGGCAGCCCAAGCGTTAATGCACTTTTCACTCCAAAAGCCAAGCTTTGGGAGGAAATCAAGAGAGAAGCCACCAATGATCCATACATGAAAGAGATTGCGAGCCTTGCAAGTGACAGTCCGGCAACCCCATACAAATGGCGTAATGGCCTGGTATGTTTCAAAAATCGAGTTGTTGTTCCTCCTAAATCATACTTGGCCACTTATTGCGGGAGTTTCATGATTCGCCATATGGTGGTCATTTGAGGGTTCTTCGAACCTACAAAAGGTTGGCACAATAGTTTTATTGGCCCTCAATGCATAAATCTGTCCAACAATATGTTTCAGCTTGCACTGCATGTCAAAAGAATAAGGCTAAGTAGCTAGTTCCCGCCGGCCTCCTCCAGCCTCTTCCAATTCCATGTTAGGTTTGGGATGACATCACAATGGACTTCATAGAGTGATTACCCCTTTCTAATGGTAGGAATTCTATCTTTGTGGTGGTGGACCGTTTGTCAAAGTCAGCTCACTTTATGGCAATGTCACATCCTTTTTTGGCTAAAACTATTGCGTAGAAGTTCATAGACGGTGTTGTGAAACTCCATCGCATGTTGAAATCCATAGTAAGTGATCGCGACCCTGTATTCATTAGTAACTTTTGGCGTGAGTTTTTCAAATTATTAGGAACTACGTTATGCATGAGCTCAGCATACCACTCTCAGTCTGATGGTCAATCAGAAGTTGTCAACCGTTGCCTCGAACATTATTTGCGGTGCTTCGCTTCACAACAACCTCGCAAATGGAATTCCTTCCTCCCTTGGGCCGAATTATGGTATAATACAACTTATCACAGATCAATTGGAATGACATCTTTTCAAGCCTTATATGGAAGGCCACCACCAAGCATTCCACATTACGAGGAAGGTACGCCGATAATTAATGAGGTGGATCGAGCTCTAGTCTCGAGGGATGTTGTGTTGCAGCAGCTCAAAACTACCTCATCCACTACCAGTAACTGCATGAAGCAAATGGCCAATGCTAGAAGGCGAGATCTAGGGTTCCAAGTGGGTGATCTTGTTTTCCTGAAGTTGCAGCCATATCGTCAACGATCAATAGCAAACAGAACTTTTCAAAAGCTTGCGAACTGCTATTACGGACCCTACAAGATTATTGAAAGGATTGGCAAAGTAGCATACAAACTCGAGTTGCCAGCAAGTTCGAGAATTCATCCTGTTTTTCATGTATCAATGCTAAAGAAACAAATAGGTAGCTTGACGTCACCAGCAATGAATTCCCACCAATGGATGACGATGGAGATGTCATTTGTGAACCTACAGCTACACTGAACATGAGGTGGGTTAAGAGGGGTAAGCATTTTGTGGAAGAAAGTCTAGTAAAATGGAAGAGAATACCAAAAGAAGATGTCACGTGGAAAAAATCGAAGGAGCTGCAACATAGATTTCTCAACATGAACCTTGGGACAAGGTTCCGCTTAGAGGGGGATGTAATGATGAACCTCGTAGGTCAACATGTAAAAGCAGAAGAAACCCAAAATACCAATGCTACGTGTGAAGCAAACAAGTTTTCGTTGAAGAAACCCAAAATACCAATGCTTCGCATGTAGAAGATAGGAAGTTTTCGTTGATTGTGGGTCCAATAAAGTTGGCTAATGCTAATTGTGTTATTTAGGAGTCTTTAGAAGTTTCATTAAATTAGGATTTCAATTACAAAACGTGTTTAATAGTTCCATTAAATTAGGATATCAATTTCTAGTTCTATTTATATAGGATTCTGATTACATAACTTGTATATATACAAGCTTTCGTTAATTGATGTGGATAGCAGTTTTTAATCAATTAAATCATTGGTTTGTTCTCACCAAAAGCAGAATATTTGCATATCTCTTTCTTTTCGCTTGCTCATAACATCTCTCTGACTGGGAACCCAACAAAAGCTATTTATATACAAGAGGAACCAACTAATTGTGACTATCTTCAGCTAAGTTACAACCATGCTGACATATTACATAACTAACTAACAACTATTAACAACTTCTCAACTGAGTCATGCACACATCCGCAACTTCATGCACCCCCTCCTCTCAAGTTGGGCTTTGATGGAAGTCAACGAAACACAACTTGGACAAGAGTGAAGTAAAAGCAGGGGCTTGTATGGATTTTGTAAACATACCAACCAGCTGCAGTTTGGGCCCAATAAGCTAAGGAGAAATCAATCCTCGTTTTTTATTCATCTCAAACAAGGAGGCAATCAATTTCAAGATGTTTAGTTCTTTCATGAAAAACAGGATTGGCTGATATATGCAATGCAGCTTCATTATCAAACCGCAAAGTGATGGTAATAGGTGCACTGATGTGAAGATCTTGAAGAAGATAACTAATCCATTTCAACTCACAAACAGTAAAAGCCATGCTTCTATTCTTAACCTCTGTTGAAGAACAAGAAATGGTTGACTGTTTCTTAGTTTTCCATGATATCAAAGATGTCCCGAAAAATATACAATACCCAGTCAAGGAAGCTTGTTATCAATACAACTCACCCCATCAGAATCACAATAAGCCCTTAAAACAAGTTGATTATCAACTGGAAAAAAAAAATCGAAAGACAACCTTTAAAATACTCAACCAAATGAATAGTTGCACCCCAATGTTGCTAGCAAGGATGCTATAAGAACTAACTCAATTGTTGTAAACCATCTGTGATATCAAGGTGTGAAAAGCCTAACTACAACAATCTTCTAATTAATCGCCCACATGTCTCTAGATCAATAAATAAGGGATCTGCATCTTCACAGAACTTGATCACTATCGGAAGAGAAGTGGTAGCCAACAGCTTGAACATCTAAAATGTATTTTTGTTCGTTAATAACTGTAACACTTGCAGAACGAGCAAATTCTAAACCATGCTGACCCTAAATCATTAATGGTGAATATCTTATGTCAAAACCTTTTAACATCAATAACCTCCTTTTGTGAGGTTCATGTCACTAAAACGTCATTCACATGTACAATTAGAGCAAGAAAACTATCACCAGATGTCTTAATGACGAGACAATGATCATGGTGGCACTATATGAAGCCATAATTATGCATATGATGAGTGAATTCGTTGTTCCATTATTGGGATGCTTGCTTAAGCTCATACAAAGAGCATTTTAATTTGCAAGCTTTACCTGGTTTAGCTTTAGAATAACCTTCAGGATGAATCATGTAGACTTCCTCATATATAAAGCCGTCCAAAAATGTGTTCTTTATGTTTAATTGACGTAATGGCTAGGCTTTCGGAGAAACTAAAGCTAGCAACAATCTCACTATTTACTCCCTAGCCACGAGCAAAAAGTTGTCTGTGTAATCTATCCCTTTGATTTGATTTTATCCTTTAGCCATCAGCCTAGCTTTAAAGCAATTAACACTTCCATCAGGTTTAAGTTTTAATTTACAGACACGTCGAGAACCAATGGCTCGTTTACCATTTGGTAACTATGTCAGCTCCCAAGTTTGATTGGGCTCAAGGGCATTCAACTCTACTGCATGGCCTGCACCCATTCCTTTATGGGCTTTGCTTGATGGAATGATTCTAGCTCTTGAGCATTTGAAATGATACTCAAATGCAAAATGAAAGGATGTAGGTAGTAATTGTGTGTGGTTATATGTACTGGCAGTAGACATATAGATAGAAGATATAGTGCAGGAAACAAAATCATTTAACCAACTAGGTTTAAACCTGATTTTAGAACTTCTTCTCAATTCAACATTAAAGCCAGGAGGATTAGTAACAGGAACTAGACATTGAGCATTAGGGTTAGGAACATCAAAGTTATGATCATTATGGCCAACATCCTGTAGAAATGTTTGAAAAGGTGGTGATTGATGATAGAACCCTAGACTAGAGTTCCTCTATATTATTACTATATATCTGTAAAATATTTATCACTACCGACTGGTAG
>JAOSBM010000004.1:12661548-12672452 GCA_027568955.1 Erythroxylum tenue
CCTTCTGTCACTCTTCTTCTCACAAGTTTCTGCCTACCTATTCTTCTTCTTCTCTCGCCCCTTTTATAACCACCCTAAGTACATTCTGTTATAACTAACTCTTGTTCTAGAATACTTCTCTCTCTCTCCCGAAGATGGTATCCTAACAATTGATTTGTTAATGTATTTGGTGTATAGGTGGGAAAGGTCGAGCATAATCAATGGGCTTAATATCTTGTAAGTCTGTTTTATTGGAAATTAAGGATAACAAACTTCTTTCATTGAGGGTTGTGTTGTTTTGTAGTTCTCATGAAAGAGAACATCTTTCAATATAAGAATAGTCTGGGTGTCAAGGTTAAAGAGTCTATAGGCGTTCTGTCCATGACAATATCCAAAAAAAAAAGACATTTGTATGTAAGTTTATCGAACTTGTCTTTATGACGTCTTGTATTTGTGGCAAAACAAAGGAATCCAAATGTTTTCAAAGTTTTATATAAAGAAGCATGATCATAAATCATTTCATTTGGAGTTTTCCAATCAACGATGGGTGTGGGTAATCGGTTTATGAGACAAGTAGTAGTGAGAATAGCTTCACCCCAAAATTGTCTAAGAAGTGAAGATTGACTGAAAAGGGCTCTAAACTACTTGTACGAGGTGTTTGTACTTCCTTTCAACGACTCCATTTTGTTGTGTAAGTATAGACATAGGTTTTTTAATGGACAATACCTAGCTAATTGAACAATATTTGACAGTTGTGACTCAAAAACTCATACCCATTATCTGTCCAATAACTTGAATATGTTGTTAGAATTGATTTTGAACCATTTTGGTGAAAGAATATAATAATTGGCCAACTTGCCTCTTGAAATGCATAAAATTAAGTCCATATTGCATGACTAAAGTCATCAACAATGGTTAGCATGTAGAAAGCACCTATAATGGATTTCTGGTTATAAGGTCCCTAAATGTCTCCATGGACTAAATTAAAAGCTCCGTTTTTTTGATTGGTACTAGAAGGGAAAGGTAGTCTTTGTTGTTTGGCAAAGGGACTTACGTCACAAGCACTTTCAACTTCATCAAATTCATGTTTGACAATATTAATGCACCAAATCACGTTTGAAGATGGGTGGCCAAGCCTTTTATGCCAAACATAAACCATAGACACAAAGTGAGTACAATTTGAATTACAACAAGAGTTCAATGATTGAAAAGAAGTAACAATATGAACAAAAAAGGACTTTGGGTAAATTTTGGACAAGGACATACAATCTTCCTACTACTTTTCCTATTGTTAGTACTTGTTAGTCTTCAAGTCATTTACAGTGAAATGGGAAGGATAAAATTCAAAGTTAATTTGTGATGTGTTTGTTAATTTGTTAATTGATAATAGTTTAAATTTGAAGGTGGGAATGTGTAATGTCTTGGTTAAAATCACTTAATTTGTCATCATAACACCACCAATGCATTTAACATAGGTTGTAGACTCATCTGGCATAAACATAAGAACTACTTGATTAAGGGTTATGGATTTATTTCTGTGGTTTAGGTTAACACACACATGATTAGGAGCACCACTATCAAATATCCAAGAGCTAGAATCCAACTCATCAAGACAAAGTAAAGAATGTTTAGAACAGTACCTGCAAAGTCATGGATGTAAGCATATTTGTTGTGAAAGGATCTATTGCCACCTTTCCTTCTTTCACCAATTCAGAAATTGAGGAAGTCCAATCTGCCTCTTTACTGTCTTTCTTTGTCATACTTGACATTTAACCACATTTGTTGCAATACACCTATTCTTTCCACTTGATTTTCCCTTCTGCTCCTGTAAATCCTTCCAACAATCAAGGTATCCATGCAATTTAAAGCATGATTCCTTTAAATGACTACTTTTATTGCATTGGTCATAGCGCAATTTGCTTTTATCCACTATTCCTTTCTTATATTTCATCTACCTCCCATTTGTTCCTCCTTGCATCCTGTCTAACATTTGTTGATCCAATCATCATTGCAATGTTGTCTATCCATCATTGATTCCCATATGAACCTATCTTTGTTTTTCTACTTGCAGCACCATTGAGTTAACCTTATTAATGCTTGGTAAAGGATCCATGACAAGGATTCGGTTCTTTATAAGGTCATAGCTATAGTTCAACCCTATTAAAAACTGAATGATTTGATTAAAGAAGTAATTTCTCCCACTACTTTTGAAGCCCCACATGAACATTGCGGAATAGCATAAGAAGCATCAATTCATCAAATACCTCTTAATTTTTGTAAAATATTTCACCACAGATTGAACTTATCTCTCTCTGAACTGAAATAATAAGGGGCCATTGCATTCCCCAAATCTCTACTCCAGATCGAGCCACAACTCCCTAGCTGAATTAGTGTACATAAAAGCCTCAACAATCTTCTTTGAGATTGAATTTAATATCCAAGACAACACCATACAGTCTATTATTCTCCATAAATCAAATTCAATTGAGTTTCTATCAGGTTTTACACAACTTCCATCGATAAAGCCTAGCTTCAACTTTGCTCCAAGAGTCATTTTCATTGCCCTACTCCAGCATAGAAAATTACTTCCAAACAGAGTTGTCGTTACAAGTCATACATGGACAATCTGATTCTTGAAGATGCAATGGATCTCCGTTAACTCCATTGCTTTGAATTCTTGAATCCACAGAGCCTTCTACATTCGCAATTCCTCCATGTCTCTTCTAACTAAAGAAATCGCAACTCACTATAAATCGATCACATCCACAGTAGATCGTTCTCTAATTCCATTAACGAATCTCTCCTTTTTGGAGAGAAAGATACCAAACAGAAATTAGTAATTCTCATTCAATTGAATTGAAAAGAATTTAAAAAAACTATTTATATACAAGAAGATTCAACTATAACTATCTCCAACTAAGCTACAACTATGCTAACAAATTACATAACTAACTAACAGTTATTAACAACTTCTCAACTAATTCATGCACACGTCAACAGCTTCACAACCTCCATCATGCATACATTGGCTTGTTAGCAGGTGGTGCATAATTTAACAGCCTTTACACTTATGTCCATTAATTTGTGAAAGGTGTAAAAAACACATCCCTTAATCAACAATATGCAGCCTATAGTTATGGTGCCACCTCCATCATGCATACATTAGCTTGTTAGCACTTGGTGCATAATTTAACAGACTTTACACTTATGTCCATTAATTTGTGAAAGGTGTGCAAAACACATCCCTTAATCAACAATATGCAGCCTATAGTTCTGGTGCCACACAGAATTGAAGCATTACCTGCAGTTATTTCTGGCTTTCTGCTCACATTCATCATCATAGGAATAGACGGACCGTAAACATCAGCATCAAGCAAACCAACTTTCAATCGGCACTTCTTAGCAAATGCAATGGACAAATTAACTGCATATACCAGAAAACATGTATAATCCACAGCTGCCAAAGAGCATCTGCTTAAATTCGTACTTTGAAAATGAAGTAAAAATCCTTCAACTTCTCTCCATTTGCTCTTACTTAAGAGAGACCAATGATACCATTGAAGTGGACCTAAATTTCTAAAATTTTAACAGATAACCGGGACACTAAAATGCACAGAAGCACACATACTTAACCTTCTCCTAGCTCACCAGTAACCATTTCTTCAACAACCTTCCCAAATTACCCCACTAGAAATATTCTTAATTAAACATTAATACAGAAAATTAAATGAGAATAGAGTAACATATGGTTAATCCCATCTACCAATCTCTGTTATGTATAGAATAGAATGCACTAGAGCAGAAAACAGCATAAAAAAATAAATAAAGAAATTACCAGCGGTGGTGGACTTGCCGACGCCTCCTTTAGCAGAAGCAACAGCAATGATATCCTTAACCCCTTCAAGACGAAGTTTTGATCTGTCAAACGAACTCGCATAATCCCGTAAACCTCCAAGCCTCTACATGGGGTGGGAAAACATAAAACACTAGTATACCAACAAAAAGGCATACAAAATCGACTTACAGCCAGAGGTCGCAAGAAAATCTTCATGACACAGAGCTCCTTAGCTCCAAGTTTTTAAGAAACCGGAACTTCGAAGAGAAGAATTGCCCGATGCTGCCTAGCTCGGTATCGGAGGCTAGCTATAGCATGCCCAAGTATCGACTTGGAACCAGTAGGTGACAGCTGACCTGGATTGGGTCATGGATGATCCTGAAGCCCAACATGGCCCAAGTCTTTCATAATTGAGCTCTGTTTAATTGAGTAAAATTTTCAAGAGACAGGTAGTTACTGTTTAATTTTAATATAAGTGGACATAAGATTAACATATATGAGAATCTTTCTTTTCGTCAACTGAAATCTCAACGATCGCTCTTTTTTTAGTCAGTTATGGAGTTTCCCATTTCATTTTATTTTTCTCGTTTTCCTTACTTCTTCCCCTCCCTTTATTCTTCACCTCTGATCTTTATTGCCCTTCAAATCTCTTCGCCTCCCTTGAGACCATCGTCAACCAGGTACTGCTTCTCTATAACTTCCATTCTTATCTTACCTGATTGATATTCTACGTTCTACATGTCAATTATTGGAACACAGGTGGAGATTGTAACTTACCATTCTTCTTGGTACTGACCCTTTTGATTTCTTTCATGACTCTTAATTTGCTGGCGCTTGTGTTCTCTTAACATGTAGGAAGTGCAGATCTTGCTTGAACGCAATATCTATATCTGTTTATTATGAAATAAAAAGGATTAATGTGGTGTTGTTGTTGGACCAATTCTTAAAAAACAAATGAGTTTCATCTATTCTGAACAAATGGGTCTTTAATTTGGTCCTTATATTGTGTTTTGTCATTACTTGTTCATTCTGGCGTTATGTTCTGTATTTAGATTATCCGTTGGATGCTGAATTCAATCATTCTTGTCCAACGTTCGTTGATTTTGTCATAGCATTGGAAAATATGGTTAATGTTCGTTTGGCTATGGTGCCCTCAATTTAACGGGTTCTAAGAATCTGGCTCAACTGCCATTTGTTATGCTGAGTTCATGATACTTTCCTTGATGACTTTTTAAAACTAACTGTAGTGTAGTCTTCACATCATCTGTCAGCCCTATGTTTCCATATGCGTAAAGTCTAATAGCTTTTGTGCTGCATGAGGGAAGCAAAGTATATATGAAAATGTCTAGGTTGGTAGTAAACTTTTTTTTTTTTTTTTGGGTAAATTCGCTCAAATTCTTGTTGTTGGCTTTCATACTTAAGCTATCTTTGATCTGATTTAACGTTTCCCTTTTTCTTTTTTCTTCTGCATCTGGGTGATTTTCCTGAATTGAATACAGGATGGACTCCTCAATTCCACCATTGGATGATCGGTTTATGTTTTCTTTTGATCAGCCCAATTCCAACCCTTTGTTTGTTCACGCAGTTGAGCATCTTACGGATTTTTAGACTGATTTTGGTACTAATGGCTGCAATGGGCATCTCATTTGTCAAATCACAGAGGAATTTGTTGGGGTTTGTGTCTGCTCTGAAGTCTGCGGCATGTGAATGGATTTTGATCTCTTTTCTGCTGATTCATGCTGTAATCTCATATCTACTGACAAAGTTTGCAAGTTATTGTGAATTGCAACTGCCTTGCATTTTTTGTTCCAGGCTAGACCATGTATTGGGCAAGGAAAAACCTGAGTTTTATAGGAATCTATTTTGCAAAGACCATAGATCAGAAATTTCATTCTTGATTTCGTGTCATAATCATGGAAAGCTTGCCGATGCCCGTGGTATGTGTGAAGAATGTGTCTTGTCATTCAGTAACAAACCCAGATCAAACACAGATATGCACAAGTTATTGACAGCTCAAACTGGATCAGATCATAGTTCTTGCAATTTCAAGAGTTCAGTTTTTAATGGCAGATGTGTTTCTGTTTCTAATGCTACAAAACTCTGCTCATGTTGCAATAAGTCTTGGATATCAAGACAACATGGCAACAGAGTCTTCCAACTAAAATCACCTAGAAGTGGCATGACTAAGCCCAATATTCCTTTGCCACGTAGTTTGAACCACAGAGAAAATATGAAGAAGATGAGAGGGAGGTTTGCTGGTCCAGTAATATCTAACCGTGTAGCAAAAAGTGGTTATGATCCTTCTCATGTAGCGTACACTGAGCTCAAAATCACTTCTGATTCTGAGAACGAGTTCCCATTTTCTGATGATGATGACCATAATAGTGTTGCTGATGAAATGGAACCTAAGGAGGGATTGAAGATTCAAGATGTTTATGAACTTCCTACGAGATCAACGGCCAGCTCTGTGGCCACAAAAAGTCTAACCAATATCTCTTCTAATGCACGAGTCCCTCGTGATGGCAAACATTTAGAATGTGGTTCTTATAGTAGGCAGGATCTAGTGGACGGTAACCAGCAGCAAGGTAATGTGAATTCCCACCCAATTCCCAAACTAATTTCACTTGACGATTTTCATCTTTCATTCAATATGATGGAAGCTTCTGTTGGAGTTTCAACAGAGAAGAGTGAAGTCAAATTTGCTGTCGGTCAGAATTCTGATTCTTCTGCACTTTCAGAGTTTATATCTTTACTTGATGTTCCCTCATCATTTACTGTTGTTGGAGGTCCATTTGAAGCATCGCATAAGAAGTGTAAGAAGCTCTTTATCTCTCTCTCTGCTTACCTAATTTTGTAAAAGATATTTTCTGCATTTAATTCATCTTCTTCATCGATGAATTGTTAGCTGCAGATAGCACTGGATCTAGCATCATAAGACAGAATCCAATGAATAAGCATGAGGGAAATGTGAAGTCAATAATCACAATAGGTGGAGCAAGCACTAAAAGTAACCAGGTTTCTAAAGAATTGCTTCCAACAAATGCACCTTCTGTAGATTTGAGTGGTGGGTTGAAGTCTAGCATTGTAAATAAGGAGAGAGATGTACTTGATTGTGTGGCAGAGAATACCAATAAAAAGGATGCCGGTGATACTAAAGAAGAATTGAAACCATTTCCGAGAGAAAATATTGCCACTCATGGGACTGACTTATATTTGAGTTGTCCATTACCAGGCAAGCAGGGAAATGTTAATGAGTTTAAGATAATTGATGCATCCAACTCCGATGGAGTTGTGACTAAGAAGTCAATCTCAACCGAAATAGGTGAGTCTTCTGGGTTTGAATCTCTTGATGTGAATGAAGTTGAGGGTGAGAACATTGTTGACCAATTAAAACATCAAGTTGAGTATGATAAAGAATGCATTAGTGCTTTGTCTTTAGAGTTAGAGGAAGAAAGGAACGCTTCTGCAATTGCTGCCAATCAGGCGATGGCCATGATCAACAGGTTACAAGAGGAGAAAGCAGCACTCCATATGGAGGCTTTGCAATACTTGAGAATGATGGAAGAGCAAGCAGAATACGATGTAGATGCACTGGAGAAAGCCAATGACCTTGTGGCTGAGAAGGAAAAAGAAATACAAGATTTAGAAGCAGAACTTGAATATTTCAGGTTGAAGTATCCTGGTGAATCTGCACTAGAGGTAACATTTGAAGAAATTATGGAATTGCGACAGAAGGTTAATACGAAAGGTAATGCCAACATCACTTCTAGCTCCATGTTTAGTGAAAAACCTTGCTCTGTCGGAACTTCAATGTCATGTTTTGAAGAAGAGAGAAAGTACATTGCACACTGTTTAGAGGGTTTGGAGAGGAAACTTCATCAATTTGCTCGAGACAGGGCTTTACCTGACAGTTCTGGGAGTGACGATTCCAGTGAAACAAGAGATGGAGAACACGATGTGGGAGATTCTCTGAATGAGGAGCCAAGTCAAATGGATGATCAGGAAAATGATCAACCTGCATCTAGTTTAACCCTTTCTGCCCATGGAAAAAGAGACAAAGATCACAAAATCAATCACCATAATAAGAAACTCCTCAATCAATACGATGAAGTTGATTGGATGAGTCTTCGAAGTGAACTTTCAGATCTCAATGAAAGGGTAGAATCACTCGAAACTGATCACAACTTTCTGGAGCATACTCTTAACTCTCTTGAAGCTGGAAAGGACGGAGTGCAGTTTGTTCAAGAAATTTCTCGTCAGCTGCTGGAATTGCGAAAAAAAATTTTTGACTAAAAAATGTCAATCCCTTCCTTTTGATAAGCATTATTGCAAGAATAGCAACTATTTCTAAGAATAGTTCATTCGTTTGCTTTTTTGTAGAAAATTACATTAACAGCTACGAACTTTTGTAATCTTTCGAAAGAGGAACTACTTAATTATAGAAATAATTTTAGACAGGGTTGATATTCAAAATTGGCAGTTCCACTTGCTACGACTGAAGGACCATTTGAAGTCCAACTTGACCTAACACAAGTATGCATAAGAATGGCAACAAGTAAGGCCAAGCTTGGGTTCGAGATCAATGAAAAAAAATTTATCTTGAAATTCAAGTCTAGCTCAAAGCTCGATCGAGCTTGAGAGGCTTTGATCAAAATTTAAGTAGTTTGAAATTTAATCACATTTAAGTTTTGCTTGGTTCTAGTTAAGCTTTAATTAAACCTAATTGATTGTATCAAGCTCTAAAGGCCACCACCTTTAAAGAAATATTAAATGGTTCAAAGTCTATCACAAGACCAGCCTTTTTTTTAAATATTAAACGTTGTAAACTTAATTGGAATAGGAAGGCCAAAAAGTCAACTTTTTAGAAATTTTGAGATTGAAGCAAAGACCTAAATATTTTATTTGTGTAGTTACTTTTCTCCTTCTTATCTTTTCACTTTCAATATGGAAATTAGAAAATGGGAATCAGAGGAGATTCAAGGACAAAAAAAATGAAACAAATTTAGAGAAAAGTTCAAGAAGTCCATCAAAGAATCAATCAAGAACATCAAGATTCAAGATCCATAAAACTCATCCTTTTATCTTGTTCCCTTTATTGTTCATTATTATAGTTTTCTTGACAATTATTTATTATATTGGATTAAAGTGATGAACATAGAAGATTCATCTTCAAATTCATATATATGATTGAAGTAACAAATGTAAAAAAAAAATCTTTTAGATAATTAGATCACATAATGAATAATGAGGGTTGAATGCTAGAGATAGGGCTATATGATCCTTCTTAGCTAGAGTGAAATCTATCATGGAAATTCATAAAGCCAATTAATATATGCTTTAGGGGTTTTGATTTGAGAGAACCTTCGGTCAAAATACTTAAGGATAGGGTTTGTGTCTTGACTATGAGAGTAAAATTGTAATTTTAAAATTCCTATCGATCTAAGTAACTAGGATTATTCATTAAATTATGATAAATCCAAGCACATGAAATGGGGATTCTTCATCTATATCCTATATGTATATTGCTTGTTTAGTTCTTATTTATGATATAGACTAATTATCTTATTTTTTATTTTATTTTTGATAATTTTTCCTTTTAAAATCTATCACTCATTTTTTAAAATTAAGCAATTGAAAGTCAGTTAGTTCTAATAGCTATAGTCCTTGTGAGAATGACAATCGACTCACTATAATTACACTATAAGAAACAATAGGTGCACTTGACTTTTCAATTTTCTTTTGTATTGTATTGTATTTTGATTTATGTATATCACGTTAATAATTGTATTAAAAAGTTAAATCAAATTAAGGGGAACTGTAACACCGGATTCTTTGAGCCCTTTTGTATTGTTTTATACTTAGAGATGCTACTGTATATTAATATATATATGTAGTTGTATATGAGTTCAAAGATGTATTTAAATCCTTTTGGGTATATATGCCAGTGATTTATATTGTTATATGCCCTTCCATGAACTTAGAGTTTATCGATATGCAAAATCTTGGAGATTTATGACATATAAGCTTCTAAGTGAGTAAAACCGAGTCTATTGAATGGATATGACTATGGAGGCTAAGTTAAATGTGTCCGAATACCTTAGAGGTGATTAGATATGATTTATAGACTTATTAGACACTTAGAAAGCTTAATCGAAAAAGTTGATACACATAAGGGCTTATTTGCAAATTGTTAAAAGTTAAAGGACTTAAACGTAATTTTTCAATTCTTGCAGGACCAATACGTAATTTTATAAACTCAAGTGGCTTAATTATTATTCTCAAAGGTCCAAGGACCAAAATAAAAACAAAAGTTTTAGTAATTCCCAAATTTTGGGCTTAATTGCAAATTTAGGAAAAGTTTGGAGGGTATAATGGTAATTTCACATAACCTAAGGGTAAAAAGGTAATTTCATCATATTTTGGTCAAAGAAGAGTCAAAATTCTAGGCCCTTCTTATGTATGACCGTGCACTCCCTTGTTAAAGACTTAAAACATCTTTTTTTAATTTATAAGATAGGACCATGAATTACTAAGATAAAGTCTTGAAATGTGATTTCAAAATCATGTACATTAGGTGTTTAATAAAATGCCTAAGTGAACTTGGCTTAGGATCTAAGGCTTTATAATGGTATGCATTGGAAAACACTTTCATGTTTACTTAGAGTGAACTTGAATTGTTGCTTAGATTGACAAGTAAAGGCCTAATGTGTTTGGATAAAGATGTGCTTAATTACGTTTTGAAATGAGTAAGTATTGGGTTAAAGGCATTAAATGTCTTAGAAAATGCAAAAAAAAAAGCTAATGTGAATAGTAAGGAAGTAATCATGTGAGAAGCTTAATGGTCAAATCTTATAGCTTAAAGAGAGTGATATTGTATTTTATACACTTATGTGATGGTGTATAACTATGAAATTCATGTCTAAGTAGTAAATACATTGTATGTCCTTTTTATGTATAAAGGCTCGGGATCTGTGAATCAAGGAGCTCGTATCGAGTGTAACATCCCATCACCAATGGGAAGGGTAAATTGGTCATTTGGGACGGGTTAGGAGTGTGGAAACATAGCTCGGCATGTTCATGCATAATATGG
>JAOSBM010000004.1:12738372-12748396 GCA_027568955.1 Erythroxylum tenue
GTTAGCTTGTTAGGAAGATTTAATTAATTTGATATATTAATGTCACTCTTGTTTTATTTTTTTCAACTTTGTAAAACGCTAAAATTTTACCTATCCGTGTTTGTAAATACAAGAATTTCAGGCACACTTCGATTTCTATCCAAATCAATGTAAATCAGAATTATGCATATGCCTTAAAATTCAATTTGACCAATTTGATAATATATAATCTTCATGTTGTTGATGTATGTGTGACCAAGATTAGGATCTTACAGCTTCTAATCATTAAAATTACTGATATATTAAAAAATTGAATAATTATTAAATAAATAAAATTTATAAATAATATTGTATGGTTATTAAATAAATAAGATTTAAAAATTTTGTTATTTAAAAAATAATTATTAAAATTTAAAAATTATTAAATTAATATGATTTTTAAAAATGGAAAAAAGGAAAAATAATAATACATTTCGCGACGTTTTTAGAAACGTCGCGGAAGACATTCCGTGATGTTTCCAATAAAACGTCGCGGATTCCTTTACACGGATTGTCCAATTTTTTTGTGACGTTTTACAAAACGTCGCGTAATGTCGGTATTTTTCGCGACGTTTTATGAAAGACGTCGCGGAAAACTTTTGCCTACACCACATTCCGCGACGTTTGTTAACGTTTTTTTAAACGTCGCAAATGCTCTTCTGTGACGTTTTTAGGACCTTTTGCGACGTTTTTAAAACGACGCAAAAGGGCTTATTTTCTTGTAGTGTCGACATTATTGCATTATACACCTTCAACAAAATTTATTCCTTTTTTGATGCCTCTAAATTCTCTGATAGTTTTCTTTTCATTTGAACATTACTGCGTATCCATGTTGAAAAAAAACTACTCCCATTTTTATCTTTTATAGAATGAATAATTCAACCCATTAAACTTTTTAATATCGAATTTATATAAAGATATCTTGAAAACAAGTTAGATCTTTTCAAGGACAATCTAAGCTTTGATACAAATAGTTATGATATCAATTGCTTTGATACCAATTATTATAATATTAATTGTTTTGATACTAAATTTTTATAAAAATAGAACCAATATAAGAGAAAATAAAGAAATTGGCATTTATTCACTTAAAAAATATCCTTAGTCTTTAGTTCCACCACTTCTAATGCATAGGAATTTAGCTGCTTTATTCAAGATTCCCTGGACCAATCTATAATTGAGTAGTTGGAAAAGCCTTTCCTAGAATTGAAGTGGAGGAAGCTTTATTCAGTATGGACCCAAAGAAAGCTTTAGGACCAAGTGGTTGACTTATTTTTCCATAAAACCTATAGTTGAAGTAAGGGATAGTCACAACAACCATTATTGAATTCTTTTCATGTAGAAGGATGTTAAAGGAATTGAACAAGACATGTAAGTTTGGTTTCTAAAAATGCAAACCTCACTTCTTTAGACGACTATAAACATGTTTCATGTTGCGTTGTCATATATAAAATCATCTCTAATATGTTAAGTAATAGACTATAAATAACACTTATAGAGTTGATAAACTCGAGACAAGGTGCTTTCATCATAGAAAAGGGCATTGATGATAACTTATTGATCATTCAAGACCTCCTTAAAAACTACTAATGTAAGCATTCCATCAAACGTTGTGCCTTATAGATTCATTTTAATAAGGCTTTTGATTCACTAAAATGGGATTTTGTATTAACTAGTCTTATAGTTTTAATTTTTTAAAAGATTTATGAAAATGGATTAAGTAGTGTATCTCACCCACATCTTATGGGATTAAAATTAATGGGAATCCATTGTCATTTTCCATGGAGCCAAGGATTAGAGGTAAGGGGATTCCTAGTCCCCTTACCTCTTCATTCTAAGTTTTGAGGTCTTATCTAGGATGATCTCTCATAGCATAACTCAAAGTGGTAAGTTCAAATATCAATATAAGTACAATGGCATCAAACTCTTTAATTTAACTTTTGATGATGATTTACTCCCATTAAACAATGCTAGTTTGAATGAAATAAGATATTTATAGGCTTTCTAAAGAATGTCAAGATTGGGCTTAAATTTATAAAGAGTAACTTGTATGTTTCTATTATCCTAAGTTCCCTAGCTAATAACTTATCAAGAATTTTAAGATGTCAACTCCAATATACTCCCTTTAAATACCTTGTTATACCTATTATCATTTAAAGACCTATATTTAATGATTGCTTGTCTCTCTTTGATTCAATTAATAATATAACTGGATTTACTGGAAGAGTGCTACTTGTAAAACCAATCCTTAGTAATTTGTATAACCATTGGAGCTCTCATATTATACTATCTAAAATCTTTGCTGAAGTAATAGAAAGGTTAATGAGAAACTTTTTATGGCCTGGCTATGCTAAGAAGGATAGGAATTCTAAAGTAAAATGGTTTGGAATGTATGTTCCTAAGCAAGAAAGTGGTTTGGGAATCATTAAGTTAATGACAGGGATAAAATGTTCATTAAAAGAATTTGGAAAATCTTCAATGATAAAAAAAATCTATTTAATTAGGTGAGATGGATGCATTGTTAATACTTGTGGAAATTGAAGGAAAAACATGATCACTCCTGGTCTCTAAATAATATACTAAAAATCGAGGAACTCCATGAAGCATGTTATTAAAGTGATCATAGGTAATATAATTATGAAAAGACCTCTTTTTCATTGTAGGTTCATTGATATCAACTAATAGTGGAGTAGAAGTATATACATAAGTTCTCTTCTTCTCTATCCTAAGAAGGAAAATTTAATATTAAATTTAACATAAAGGTGGAAAAAAGATACAAATAGTATCACCATCAAATTCAGATAGTAGTTTCATCCTTCGAGTAGGCAGCTAGATTAGGAGCTGCAAAATCCTCCACTACCCTTGCTCTATAAAAAATCTTCAAACAATTTCATTGCCATAAAGACACCATCTTAGGACAAACCAAAGCTACGAAGGAGCTTAAGGGAGGAGGATTGTTTAGGAGTCGACAGTTCAAGACTTAGGTATGTGGACCATAGACTTTGGTAACAGAGGGCATTGTAGTAGCTTGGTATGGTCCAACATAACACTTGGAAGCTTTAAAGAGGATTTCCTGAAAATGTTGTTTTTGTTGATCATGCTTGGCTTTTCGAACACTTGCTTCACCTATATGTAATCCTACAAATTTTTATGTTTTTCTTAATCTGTTTGACCATGTAGGTTTCCTAAGGGTTATTGTCCTGGTCTCAATGTAGTTATCCTAAAGATTCTTATAAGAACATGGTTGCTAAACAAACAAGACTTGCTAGGAGCCAAGTTACTTCATTTTCGACTTCTACTATTGTTAGAAACCTTAAAATCCTACACGTACATGTACTTGTATATGAATTAAACATGAAATATATTCAGGTGTCTATTTGGTTTATAAATGCTCGAGTTTGATTGTGAAGGCCAATGGTTGAGGAAATGTATTTCAAGGAGATAAAAGAACAAGAAAAAAATCGATCATGATCAAGATAATCCAAGCAAATATGCAAATAAGGAGTCTAGGCCTACTCATAGTCAATCAAAACACGCAAACATCACAAAACATAATGCAACTCCTCCTGAATTTTCAAACTCCACCATTTCAAACATTCATCCTCAATCTGGGTTTTCACTCATTAGACTATCTGAAATGGAAGGAATCACTCAAAGATTCCCCAAGAAGCTAAGGAGTAGTGAAACATTTCTTTCAATTCACCCATTTCCTTTTCCTATTTTATTTATGCTTCCTATGGACTATATGATATCATACATAAATGTAGTTTTTTGGTTCATTGACATTTAGTAGTATATATTTTAGGACATATATTAATGTATCCTAAAAAAAATCCAATTCATTGCCTTAAAAAGATTTAAACTGTTGTTATATCTATTCAACATTGTTTCTATAGTCTAAGACTATTTTGCTTCCTTAGTCAAAATTTTAAGCAACATTTTTCATTTTTTGCCTAATAATTTTTTTGTGTTGTCTTACACTTATAGCAGTGACACTTTATTTAATGGTATGAATTATGTTTTCTTAACACAAAGACAATAATAATTATATTTGTAGTTATGCTTTTGTCTGTTGCCTAAAGCTCTTTTTGCTATAATGTGTGTAGTTAACTCTAAGGTGGATGGATGTAACAACTAAGTATGCCAATAATGACAAGCAAGACATAAAGGTTTTTATAGAAGAAGTTGAGTCCCATTAAGTCTAGTAAGCAAGACACCTGACTTATTTCTAGTGATTTTGATGTGTTAGAAGTTTTAGAGCTTCTAGATCAAATTATGAGGTAGGTCGTAGCCTGTATAACATCATCGAAATATTCTAACCTAATTAAGGGGAATTAAAAGGCTAATTTGGAGGGAAAAAAAGGCTTACAATAAGGTGATTCTATATCATTGTATCTATTTGTTCTTACTATAGAGTATTTTAGTCATTTGATGTCTATTACAAAGGATTATCCTAAGTTCAAATGCCATCCAAATGCAAAAATTAGATCACACTCACTTATGTTTTGCTTATGATATTACAATCTTTTGCATAACTAATCTAAGGTCCTTGAAAGCACTTAAAAACCTGCTTAGCTCATTTTTAGCTACTTGAAGCTTATAAATAAGTAATAGTAAGAGTTGGATATTCTTTGATGGGGTGCAAGATTGAGAGATTGATATGGTGGAAGTTGTGTTAAAATTTTCATAAGGACAATTCTATTTAAAAATGTAAGAGTACCTATAAATTGCTCTAGTCTTAGAATCCCTAAATATTGGCCCCTTATAGATTAAATAACTATAAGAGTCTAGGGCTATGCAACGAGGAATCTTAGCTATGCGTGAAAAATGTAACTCATTAACGAGGAATCTTAGCTATGCGTGAAAAATGTAACTCATTTCTATTGTCATGTTGAGTATAGAATGTTTTTGGCCAAATATTTTTCTAATTCTCCATTATGTTCTTAACAAAATACAAGCCTTGCCCATATCTTTTTTATGAATTATAGAGGATAGCTATAACTAAAAGAATCTTATCTCTAAGAAATACATCTATAAGCCAAAAGAACAAGGTGGACTTGGTTTCAAAGAAGTTCTAGATGGACCAAGACGAGCTTGATGAATTCTTTTTTTTTCAATTGTAGAGGTTGAATCTAGTTCAATAAGAAAAAATGGGTATACTGTTACTTTTTAATATTTGAAAATAACATATTATTTAATAGACTCAGGTTGGTGGAAAAAGTTACTGAAGCTTAGAGATGAATGGATGGAAATCACTTCATCAAGTCAATACTCTATTCAATCCTATAGTAGGAACTTGAAATTACTTGATGTGCACAAGTTATTTAAACTTGACAAGCTTATCATGGAGAAGTATAATCTAATTTCAAAAATATATATTACCCCAAGAATAGTTTTTGTGTGTCGGCCTATTGTCTTAAAAATGTTTGGCTACTATATCTATATTATTGAAATTTGATTTGTTTTAAGAATCTACTTGTAGTTTGTGTAATGAGGTTGAGGAATCATTAAAGCATCTATTCTTCTTATTCCCTTTTTCTGCTAAAGTTCTACATGCAATTATGCACAAAGTTAACTAGGATATGAATGCTACAGACATACACATATGGCTATAGATGTTTGCTAGAGCTGGGGATAAGGAAAGCATTCTGCATAGCCTTATGCTACTGCCTTATGCACTATGATCTATCACATATGGAAGAACAGGAACAAGTATCTATGTTTAAGCATAAACGAGTTCAAATAGATAAATGTACGTTTAGGATATGCCAGACCCTTAAATATAGATAGAAGAGTGTGCTAGAATATAATAGAAATACTACAGAAATAGGTCTTAACTTTTGTTATTTGGATTCTTTTAGCTTCTATACAGAGAATTTTTATAGATAGTATGGCCTTTTATAGGGGACAACAACTATAATTCTTAGGTTGTTATATATTTATTCACATTTTTTAGAAAAATATATTATTATGACGGTCAATTTTGAAATCTTTTATGTTTTTTTTTCTTATATACGTTTAATGATAAAGCTCGAGAATACAAAAAACATAAATGGGGCTCTCATTTTCTTCCTTAACCATATATAATCATTACTATCGGAGAAGTTTTATTTCCATTTCCTCAATTTCCCTACCCTCGGATTGTATAATCTGTATGATATTTTGAATAGAATATCAACTTATTCTCCTTGTTTTCTTTTCTAGATGAAAGAAATCTATATTAAATTAAATACGTTTCTCTTTAGGTTATTACTGGTGGATGGAATAGTGATGAAGAGGATGAAATCTTAGTTTTTTCCTTCATTATAGAAAACACATGCACAATCTACTTCTATTAATTTTATTACAAGAACACTATATTTTTGAACTAAGTCCTGATGAAACATTGATAATTCAGATTTCGAAGACTCAACGATGAAGGATTTTGCATTTTCCAGAGCCTCGGTTTGGGATTTATGTGCAGGGATTAACAGCAGATGGGGGCAGCAGACTTTTGCTATCTGGAAATATGCATCTTAGCTGAAGTAAATACTGTTGGCTTGACTTGAGTCACAGGCCTGGCAGCTACTAGCAACGTTTCTGAAAAAAAATCAACCGGAACAGTATGATTATTATGACTTTTGTTATGATGGTTTTCTCACTCATCTTTTCGTTCTGATTGATCGTAGCAGCTATCTGGAAGTTGTTATAGGAACAGAAGTAAGAATATTAAGCATATGATCGGTTGTGAAAATGGTGGAACCGTAGAAGTAAAGGAACTGAACTGATTAAATTTGATCTCATCATTACTTACATATGAAGAGAGAGTCGTAAGTGCTAAAGGCACACTACCTAGTTGCGTGGAAACCATTAGATGAAAAGTTGGTTGTCGGTCTGTCTTCCACGTAAGTAGACAAGCGTTCCGTAAAGGAAATTAAGGTCCTAGCTCGCATAAACATTTTTCTTGCTAATGCTGTGTGATTTTGTCGAATTGGATATATCCACATATTAATGGTGCAAGTTCTTCATCATAATTTCGCTATTTAAAGAAGAAATTGTGCTTATTAAACTTAAATTAAATATGTAAATAGACGATGCTAAATAAATTGCATTCTATAATTATAATTATAGTTACAATTCAGACTGTTAGCTTGATTAATTATAATTATAATTATATTTTCTTAATTACGGTCATATCCTCCGTAATTAATTATAGCAATTATTCACAATAGCAATTTCCAGTTTATAATGTAGAACCTTGTTGTCCGTACATATGTAGATTTTGAAGACGATCCCCAAGCAAAGACAAATCCATAGTGGGCAGTGTAGATTTTGAAGACAACCGCCAAAAGAAGACAATTTCATTAGTGGGGTATCCAGAATTTCTAGACTGCTGTCAATCATAACACCAATAGGAGGTCAAGAATTATACAACATTACTTTTAATTAGAAGAGAAATTATTTCCGATAGATTAATAGGAAGTAGAAAAATTCAAAAATGGTTTGAAAAAATAAAATAAACTAATGTATAAAAATAAAAGTAAACATAAAAATAAAGAAATTTAAAATAAAAATAAAATAGAGATAAAATAGGCATAAACATAAATAAATAAACATACAAGAAAGAATACAAATAAATAAATAAAATAAATAAGCAATTGAAAGAAAAATACCAAGGCAGTGACTAGAAAAAAAGTATTTAATTTAAATAAAAGATACAAGAAATAAAGGAAAATATTCAAAAGATCAAAAAAAGAGAAAGATCTATCTGTGTACAATTCTTTGCTCGTATCTTAATTCGCCAAATTTACTTCAAGTCTTCAGTAAACTGTAATACGACGATATTATAATTAATCCCTTCCCCTCAATTCATGGTGGGATTTGCTTGTATTATTGGATAAGTTTGTGTGTCTCCAGGACGGGTCGATCAAGCTAGCTATATACAGTCTGGTTACTTGGGAACTTTCATCCTTCACCAAAAGTGAAAAAAAAAAAGAGAAAAGAAAGTGATAGCTAAGCAAAAACGATAAAATTTCTCTTCGGCCTAAACGTGATTTTCATTCCAACTAGGCGTGACTTGTATCGCTCTAACACAAGTGTAGAGAAAGCAGTGGAAGCTGCTTTCATCCAATATATTTTTGGTGAGTGCAAGCATGCTTGTGTTTGGAAATCATCTTTAATTAGTGATCGTGAACCGAAGGTCGCATCAGATCAGTTCCACTAACATTTCAGCTCATAATATTCAACAGGTTCTTTCACCTATATCTTCACCAATAGTACCCGATCTATATATAGGATTTAACGTCTAGTAATTTATGGAGAAGCTTATAGATACGGATTCTACTTTTAACTTAGGCACTCAACACTCAACATTATTTCTATCCTTCCTAAATATATATGTTTACGTCGTGTTTGTCCTTTTGAGGTACGAAAATAATATATGTTCTCTAGTGTACCTAATATGAGATGGCTTACAGTAAATGTCCATAGCCACCATATATAGATACAGACTAATGCCTTCAATCTTTCGAGGAAATTTCCATTTTACCTATTAATAATTGGTATACTATGATATTGATTAAAATTAAAACATCAATTAAGGGAAAGACAAGATTGAATTTTCTTGACAAACCACAATTATATTCTCGACCATCATCAAGTGACCCTGCAACCATAAGTTCTAGGAAATCAACATTACAAGAAAGTAGTTGTGTCAACAGAACATCGCGAGATTTCAGTACTGTATAAGAATTTTCAAGTGCTAACATACAAGTAGTGTTTGGTTGGTTAGTCTTCTTTAAGACAAAAAGACAAACACACAGGGTCATATTCTGTTGCTGCCATTGATTAATTAATAATGAAGATAAACATATTTAAAAGAACAGGTGCAGATTTTAGCCGACGTGTTATGCTTCCCCAGATTTGAGGTTAATTTTCAAATGTCGCGTGTGGGCTATTTCTTTCTTATTTTAACTTTACTTTCTAATCTTGAACGTTAGGTACTTGTTACTTTTTAATTCACAAGCGAAAGATATGATTACAAAATCATATCATAACTTGGACTTGCGCAGCTCCTAAAAGCCCACTTATTTTGGTATGCTTTATCGGTTAAAAAATTGTAAATACGTTCGTGCGCTGTCCTTACGAGCTTGACTTCTCTACACGTTTCAGCTTTTATAACTAGTTTACAATCGTTTTGCCGGCTCGTTCTTATTTGTCTTGGTTTCGTATTTCATTCTTTAATTTTCCCTTATATTATTGTCTAAAACTTATTCATTTTTTATTTTTTAATCTAAAACTTCTTGAACTTTGATATTATTTTAATTAACACTCTTGTCATTTTTCTTCAATAAAGCTATTGATTTAGATGAAGTTTCTAAACTCTTACTAAATAAGATCAAACAATGTCACTGCTATTCAAGGTAGAATTTTTTTTTTGAAAAAGGAAAATGAAATTAATAAATAAGTGGCAAGAGTGGGAGTACCCTTGACAGCCTTGGAATACAAGGTAGATGCTAAGAACAAAAAACTAGAATATTAAAGATGGGGATGTCTCGGTCATTAGAGTTGCAGAGATGCTAGTGTATTTGAGTTAACATTGTGAGTCAAGTTTTGCGACAGAATGTGCTCCCTGATTTTATGGACGATTGTGGATTTCTATGTTTACATGGAAGAACTTGTGTTGGCAAATTGTTTGAGATTTCTTTCATACCATAAGCTACAGACACAGAGGGCTAGAACATCGCAGTGGATTGACTGGTCCACTCCCATGGACAAGGGCGGATCCAGAAATTATTTTGAGTGGGGGCAAAATATTTAAAGTATTCTTATATTACTGAAAAATACAAATATTTGTATATTTGATAAACAAAAAATTACATCATTGTCATGAGCTTCTTACATATAACCTATTACAATCGTTCCCTACGAGTCCTCATATTTTGATATCTCTGTAAAATTTTCTCATTGTCAATACTATTGAAGATATCTTTCTCAATATATGTGATCAAACAGTCATTCATCCAAG
>JAOSBM010000004.1:12749969-12766269 GCA_027568955.1 Erythroxylum tenue
CCAAAAAGTCAAACTTTCTTAATTCTTCAAAATTTTCACACTTTTTCACTTTATTTCTTGATTTTTAACTCCATTAACGCAATTTATTCACTAACAATTTCATTTAAACTTCAAATGCAATTTTAGGTCATACTTTAACATAAACCTCAATAACAAAAGCATATTTCGCCTATCTTAATCTCGTCTAACAATTCATATTCTTAATTTTGTTTTTCTTTATTCATTCTAATTTCCTCATTTAATGTCACTTGACACTTCAAAATTTCAAGAAAAATTCGGGGTCCAACATTTTAAGAGCAAAATGGCTCAAAGGTCTGGTCAGCTAATTTTGAAGAGTCTAGTTAAAGTATTTTGGTCTAATGTCCCATTTTATGTTGCACATTTTGTATGAAGCTGTAAACTCTGGCATATTATGTAATGTTTATACATGAATTATAAATTGTAATAACACAATGAATGTTATGTCTGTGAATGAAATGAGTGTGATGCCATTAATAAGATAATGTGTTTGCTCTAACGTGCTATTCCCGTAGGGTATGTGCTCGGATATACTTTGTTATGCCGGGTATATGCTCTATGAGAGTGGTATGTTACAATGTAGTATGGTTCAAACATCTTAACCCTCGAGCATCAACAATTTCGTGGATGGCTATGAAAAATAAGCTCCCAATAGTTGACAAAATCTCCAAATATTTGTAATTCCCCAATTGGTGCACTTTATGTAAAAAAGTTGAAGAGAACATGCAAAATTTATTCTTTTAATGTGAATTCATCATTGAAAGCTAGAACCCACTTCTTAATCTGGGTCACATCCACAATGCTCCAAATAGCTGGAATTTAATTGCATATTGGTGTACTATGGTTTGGCTTACAAACAGAACTAAGAGATGGTGCTTTTGTGTGATCTTGTCATTTATTTTGGCAGCTGTTTGGGAAGAAAGAGACAAATGAGTATTCCAGGACACAGAGAAGGAAAGGAGATTTTCCATAGAGAAGTCATGCAAAAAATCAGATTACATATCAACCTATTCAAGGACAAGTTTGGTGATGTGAACAGCATTAATAATTCTTGGAAATTTTAAACTTATAACTAGCTGAAGGGGTGACAATGTTTTCAATGTGTAACTTAGTATTGTAACATCTGATCATCTCCATTTCAGGAGTGTGCTCATCATGATGTAGCAATTCTATTGTACTTTTGATTATTTTGTTTCCCTTAAAGGCATAATACAATTCATTTTCTTAAAAAAATTCAAATTTATTTTTATATCAAATTATTGAAATATCTTACAAAACTAGGCTTTTTTTCTTTCTTACTTTCTTAGGTTAAGAGTAGATGGTAATAACTTACTTTATAAAAATCTTCAAGACCAATTTATTACAATTCATCCCTTTGGTAAGTTCTTAAAATTTGAAAAATTAGAAATCTCAATATCCTGATATATTATCAAGCACTTTTCCCTCTCTTAATGATAAATATTATATCATTAGTCAAACGTATAAAGTTTCCCGTTCATACCCTCGTATCAAGGCACCCCTTGGTTGAATTTTGATGGAATGAAAAATACTGTAACATTATGCAACTCAACTTGATCCATGGGAAAGTAAACTACATCACAAATCAAATGCCAAGATCTACACGTATAACCAATACATTTGTTTAAAACAGTTCTAAGACGTTCTATAATATTTTGATAAGAAGTACAAGAATATCTATTTTTTATAAATTTTACAAAGTTAGGTTCCTTGGTTTTTACTCCTCGAAATAATTATATTTCTTTTGGCACAAGTAGAAGGAAGAAAGCCCGTTCTCGTTTTACTGTTCTCTTCAATTAAATCTTACTGAAAAAAAAGAACATGCTTATAATTTTATTCAAAGTGGATTTCACGTATATGTATATACAAATATCCTAACATAGTAAACAATATTTGGGGAGATATAATGTAACGTGTTTGTATCGCGTAAGCCGAAGTCAATCGTATACACATAGCGAGGACTACATTGACCCATATAAAAAGCTGTGATTGCAGGCACAGCTACCTAGCTGGAATGCCTAGTAATAAGTTCACAAGTTGCCATTTCTTCTTTTTAATTTCTTCTTCCTAGTACTCAACGGTGACCTCGAATTCCCGGTTAAGCTAACTATATAATAAGATTATTTATTAGAGAGAAGATCAACAGTATCCCAGCAGACAAATGGTAAGTGAAAGGTGCCAAACTTCATTGGACCTTTTATTTTATTAACCGTTATCTCAACGCGAATATTGACTTCTTGAGATGTATTATATTGCTGAGATCAAAAGACATTTAATTAAAGGAATCTCGATCTGCAAACATTTTTATGTTTCTCTACCTGGTATCCTCGTTCTGCCGATTTAATTAGATGAGATATTTCCTACGTGAATCCAATATTTAAAGCCTAACAAAACATGGGGCAGTTAGAAGGTCACGCTAGGCCAAACATGGGCAGAACATCTTCTGCCTTAAAAACTGTTGTTTTTTTGTAGATCTTAACCAACGTAAGTAATTAGACTGTTGACTTTTGTACGCACCACCGAGGTTGGCACTTGGCAATCATTTATGAATACGTCAGGAGACCGCCCTGCATCTGGGAAGGAGGCAATTATAGGAAGGCAATATTATTCGAGTTGGGGTAAGTCTATTCTAAGCTCGATGAGTATAATATACATAAAAATGCTCATAATTTCTTAATTGTTTTGTTTCATTTTCCTGTCAAATTATCTTTTCTTAATTTTTTATTTTTTAAATAATTTAATAAATTAACCTTAATTACGACAAGATTATTCAAGAATTAGAGATTATTACAAGAAAATTATATTGAAGAAAATCATATTGTTTAAAGAAACATGGTCTAGCTAACATTTGTTTGCCAATTGGTGCTCTATAAGAATCAACTTGTAGTAAGAGATGTTAAGTTTTACATTTGATAAAATTTCCATATCTGCAAATATAAGGATCGTAAACTTGTAATATCGAGAGGTATCAGTTCTACGAGAAAATAGGTCAAACTAATTAAACCTAACTTTATCTAAGGTAATAAAATATGAATTGAGTGAAATAATAACAGAAAATTAAAAAAATTAAACAAAATCAATCAAACAACAAACGTCAAGTAAGCTGCCAAAATTATTTAAGGATGAATGCATAGGATTTATTCTTTCATTATTTTATTCCTTTAATGATTATTGACCCAATTATGTGTCCTAGATTTTCTAAGGGATTTATTACTATCTCTCGAGACTTAGCCAATTAACCATAATTGATTAATCCTAGTTCAATGCAAAACTTCCAGATTTTGTAACCTCTCAATTTACAAAATCTTCATAATGTTTCAACTAGATTTGAAGCTATCTATTGAATAATTAATAAGTTCTCATATAAGATCTCTCTTCGAATGATAGTTGATTAGTTAATCACGTGCAGTGACGGAGCCAGAAATTTAAGATAGGAGGGTCAAAATAAAATATAGATTTTACAAAAATTTTCATATCAAAAATAAATAAAAAACATAAAGTTTTATTAAGAATATAAAATAGTTAAAATTACAATGATCTTCACCTACTTTTCATAGATTGAAATCTTTTCATAACAAGATAATTGTCAATATTTGCAAATACATCTCTTTCAATATAACATACTAAACAATCATTCAATAGGTCCTCTCCCATTTTATTACGAAGTGAACTCTTGATAATTTTCATTGCGGAGAAAGCTCTTTCAGTTGTGACTGTAGCAACTAGTAAAAATGATGACAATTTGACTAACAAATAAACCAAAGGGAATACGTGATGCTTTCTCGTAGCCACCATTCTCTTAGCAAGGTCTCCAATTCAAAGAAATTATTATCCATACATACATCAATAATAAAATTTCCAAGTTGATATTCAAGTTCAATTAAAGCAAAGGGAGGAAACTATGATATTAAGAAACTTTGATATTAAAATTAAATTCATTGATATTTATTTATTTTTTACTTTTTTAGAGATTTCTATGTTAAGAAACATGCAAAATATGTTAGCAATATAAAATTATACAACCAAACTGCTTTTCACATCACTACAGCTTTTGGTATCTAAAACACAAAGCAACTAGAAAAACCACACAGTGACACTAGTCCTTACTCATAAAAAAGCACTTATAGGGGACTATTTCCTGCAAAAAGAAACACTGAAAAGACAGAAAAAGGAAAAAAAAACACAAGCAAACACTGTTCTTAGGGGGCCCAGTGCACAGTGATGACGTGACTTATTAAACTACCAACTCTCGTTGTGCAATTTAATTAAATTACTTTTGACTCATTCTCTCGATTTGTTGTCAAAGTATATACATGCATATTTAACACAATACCAGAATACTATATTGAATCAATAAAGATCGAAGTCATAAAATAACTACGGAATAAACCTAAATCCGAAAATTAGAACATCATGACTGGAAATTCAATTTACACATCAAGTATGAAAATAATAAAAACAAAAGAAAGAAAATTCATATTCGAAGTTTGATCTAGAAAACTAGAAATATGGACGTCCTTCTCAATCTTCCTTACCTTATCCTTTTTTGCAGGATAAAGGCTATCTTTTTGAAGTGTTTTCTTGTTCTTAAATAGTTTCTGATGGTCTCGATCAGGGCTCTTTCTAGGTTTTTATCACTTTGATCGATTCCAAAAATGACCTCTAAGCTCTAAAAAGATGAAAAATTTTATGCCCAAAATCCCTCTGTCACGGTCATGCATCTGCGTGTCATGGTCGTGCATCTAGAATTTTAGTCTTTGTCATGACCATGCACACCCAGTTGCATGATCGTGCATTGCTCCATGCAGCCCATATATATCCAACTCCCTTGTTCTTCATTCTTTGATTTCCAACACTAACAAACACATCAAACACCTCAAAAAACATAAAATTAAGATTGGAAAGATGCTCCAAACCACAAAAACAGTTATAATATAAATAAACACTCACAAAAACACAATTCTAAGCGTATACATGCAACAATAGTCTAATAAACACACTAAAACACACCTATCAAAACATAGTATAAACTACATACATCTAGAGACACAACCTAAAACATAACCTGGAGATAGATTATACAAAATTGAATAAAATTCATAAAGCAACATAATCTAAGTCAAGATTGTGTTAGAGACTGTACATTAATTTTAAAGAAACAAGAAGATCCACGGTTTGGAGGCACTCATGTGTTAGAGAAGGTAACTCTCCCCAAGAAGAAATAAAGCCATGACCTCGGCTATGGCAATGACCTAAATTGTGTCCAAGGAATTAAAAACATATTTCAAGCGTTTAAAACCTAAATTTTGGAGAACTTTTTAGGATGATGTTATAGTCTAGACACATCTTTTTCCCTTTAAAAATTATTGTTAGTAGTTGAGAAGTTCAAGAACCATCAAGAGGAAAATTCTAAGACCATTTTCATTAAATATTGAAGATACAAATATCATCTTAATGAATAAGCCATTAGAAAAATCAAGATTTCCATCTAATTTTATTTCCACCATATTTTCTTTATTTTCGTATATTTATTTGTTATTTTAACTATGATATGCAGCTAAACACTTTTCTATTTTTAAATAGAGAAAACCTTAGTTTTTTAGTATAGATTGACTTATTTTAATTTATGAAATGATATATTTTTGTGAATTGTCTTTGATAGATTTTAATGCATGATTTACTTATGATAATGACTAAACCAGTTTATAATTCACTTGTAGATGCCTTGAAAGAGTTTGTATGTGAGTGGATTAAGGATTAAATAATAGGTTTTGAATAAGAAGCATGTTTCTAGTGTTAAAGTGAAGCACCAAATGCATGGTCGCATGATTTATTACAGCTCTTGTAGTTGTAGTTGCTTGCTTCTTCTACTTCTTATTCATCCTTGTATCCATCATTTCCCTTACTTATCTTTCTTTTATCCTATCTTCAGTTAATTCCTTGCTATTCTTTCAACTCTAAACCACCTTGTTAAGACTAGTCCTCAACTCATATCCATTAATTTTTGTCTTTGTACTTTAGACATTAACCTTTAAGATCATGAAGCCTTTCCCATCTTCAAATGCTAGCATCCAAGCTAATCCCTCGACCTCAATTGTCCCTCAAACTGAATTTCCTTCATCTTGAGCCTTCATTAAGAGATCTTGGGTGTAAGTGGTGTGGGATCACAAATTAGAAGCTAAGCTTAGCTTTTGTCCCCCTTGTGGAGTTGTTGAAAATATAATATTTTCACCTCTATTAGACGCTCTAAAAGTCAGAGCAAAAAGATGGATTACCACAATTATTGGTTTCTTTCTTAATAGAAGAGTTTCCTTTCCTGTTATGAAAGAAAGGGCATTCAAAAACTGAAGATGGTAAGTATTAAATATTGAAAGAAACGGCATTCAAAAACTGATTTGTTAGAGGTCTTTATTAATTCTGATAATTGATTGACCTGGAGTGCAATAGTCAATATTAAATACTGTAAGTGCACAGTGTAGCTATAGCTAGTACTGACAAATTTAGGTCGGTCCTATGAGGATGATAAGTACTAGTAATTACTATTGTTCTATTATCTAGCCTACAGATTGATACCGGTTTTAACTTAAGGAACAAAAATTAAGAAAAAAAAATAAACAAGCAATGTGAATTAAAAGGAAGGGATTGGTGACACTAAATTAATTACTGATACCAAATGATTAGTACCTAAGCTTTATATCCCCTTAAACCTTAACCGATTGATTCCTTGACATCCATTTATGTTATTGATGTATTAGACCAAGGAAATTCCTAAGGTATGCTAGTAGCTGACCTTGAGTCTACTAACAACTAATCCTAAGGTCTCTAACCAAATTATTCAGGTTAAAACTCATAAGGTTGCGTTATCGTATTCTGAATCCCTTTATTAGGTTTGACCCTAATCTAGCAGATTTATGTCATCCTATTTCATCTCTTTTCAATTATCATAGATTTATTCAACCTAGGATTTCTCGATTACTAAGTATGAAATCAAATTAAAGTACAAAAATAAGATTAATAGACAGTAAATAGAATGGATAATTGGATCGCAATAATCAACAAACACAATTACATTTACAAAAGAATCAAAACATGTCAAAGTATTCAACTAAGGTTCATTTAACCTAGGTATTAATAGATTAATTATCTATACATCAACAACCGCAAAATTATATCCATATATATAGAAAACATGAGAATCATAATTCTAAATCTCCCTGATTGTTCTCTAATGTACACATCCTATCTTTTTTTAAATGGTTCTTTTCATAAAAATCCTGGATCTTCTACTCTGTAAGCTCCAAATCACCTCTGCAATCACCTTTGAATGTCTCGGGAAGATGCCAACAGTTCTCTTCCTTCAATTGCCTCTGAAATGTCAAATTGATATGAAACCTAAAAATGTTGAGTTATGCATGGTCAAGTGCACGATTGTGCATATAAACGTGCATAATTAAAATATGTCTTATATTGTGAAAGTAAATGGGTGTGCAAAAGCTTATGACCATGCATTTCTTCCAGATTGATATTTTTCCTATTTTATCCGCGTTTTCCCTAAATTCTTCTCCTTTAAGTCCATGAAGGCAACTATCACATATAAACACACTTGACACAAAATAAGTACTAAATATATGACAAAAAGTGTCAAATATCAAGCAAAATACATCAAATATGGGTGTCAAAATATAGTCAAATACCCATCTATCAAACATCCTCACACTTAAGCTTTTGTTTGTCCTCAAGCAAACCATAATCGAAATTATAAAATTTTCAACATCAATCCATCACCAATCTCAGTCTATCCATTCATACTATACATCATTATATCCTACTGAATCAAATTAACATACAAGCATAATCAAGTTGTCATAAAATTAACTTCCTAAGTAATATTAATAATCACATTAACAATCCCATTGAAATCAAAAGCGTACCTCTTTACACCCTCACTAGGATCTCACTCAATGCACTCGAGTGTTTTGGGTGAAAAGTGTCAAAACTCTAGTCAATGCATAGCAAAATTCTCACTATAGGCTTGCAATAAAATTACATCTCCACCACTTATGTACAAACTAGAAACAAAAATCTAAAGGTCTTTATAAAGGTTGTAATGGGGCCTAGGTATGGTATGAATGGGTTAGTAAAAAGGGTTAAAAGTGAAGGAAATTTTCTCAAAGAACATTACAAGACTTGGTAACAAAACACATAATTCCTTTCAACACAACTCTGTTGGTGCCATAAATTTTTTCTTTTTTCTTTTTTTACAATAAACATTCGGTACCACAATTCAATAAATATTGGACCTTTCATAAATTTCAACTCTCAACAAATATAATGTAAACAACCTTTAAGATTCAACATAATAAAAAGTTTTCAAAGAAAAACAGGAAAAACGTTAATATGTGGGTAAAATCAATGAAAGAGGGTAAGGCTTAACTTGGTTATTCCTAAAGGTAATTTTTTGGGTATGGTCATTTTCAAAGAAATAGGCTTAAATAAATTGGTTAATATAGGTCCCTTCATTATGTTAATGCTTCTAATTTTCACAAATATGGTCTCAGTATGCATAATAAAATCAAGTTTTAGAATTATCCAACTATGTAATGATAACACAAACGAAAGAATAAGAAGAGCTTTAAAATTTTTGAAAAATTTCTCTTTAGGCTTAAAAGCTCACAAAAAATGGTTATATGTGTGTAAATAATATGCAATTTCATTCAACTTGACTATTTCAATGATTACGAAAAATATGACTTAGAAAACAAATTTCATTCTAACCGTCATGCACACCAATTTAAATCAATATTCAACAAGAAATTAGAGTATTAATGGACAAATTCAACCAATTCAAGCTATCAGTTAATGAGATATATATTCAGGATTATAATAAGCTTAAAGAAAATCATTAAAAATTCAATAAACCTATCCACACACTTAAATTGTACATTGTCCTCAATGTATAGAATACCAGTATATATGAAAGTGAGAGGATTGTTTGGTACTTTCCTAATTGTCACAATTTCCTGAATTTGATCCATCTGATGTCAATTTTATCCTTGCAAAAATAAAATAAAAAGAAAGCATAAAAAGAAATAAAGAAAATAACATAATTGAAAACAACAAACAATAAATACAAAATGAAAATATGAAAGTGATATAACAAAAGAAAGTCCTAAATCTTAGGCTGCCTCTCAAGCAGTGCTTTGTTTTCCATCACTAGCTTGATGTACTTCTTTCGCTTACAGTGGTTCAAATAATGCATGTAATTGTTTCATAACTATAGGTTTCATAACTTGTAAGTAAGCCACATGACTATGCTTTTTACCAACTTTCTTTTCGCCTTCTTCTTTCGATTATCCTTTCAAGATTGTCTTTTCAGGTGGGTCCGTATGAGTATAACTTTGCAAAACCTTTTCACAAGATTCCTTTCTCTTAATAATGTCCACAAATTTAAAGGGATTTCTTTTACCATCAGACAATCCTCTCATCCCCCACTCTTAGAGTTAACTAACCTCTATCAACATCTATAAGAGACTTAGCGGTAGCTAAAAAGGGTCATCCTAGGATAATGAATATTTATATATCCTCGTCTATGTCCAAGATGGTGAAATTGTTCAAAAAGGTGAACTTATCCATTTTAACCGGTATATCCTTAATGATGCCTTTAGGATGGTAGAGTGATTTGTCAGCCATTTGTACACACATTTTAGTTAGTGTTAATTCACCTATTTTCAATTTCTTACTTAAATTGTAGGGCATCAAATTAATGTCTGCTCCTAAGTCCACAAATACTTTGTCAAATTTGACATTAACAATAGTACAAGGAATATAAAAATTCCTTGGGTTAGCTTGCTTTTGTTGTACTGTTGTCACTTCATTGGAGCTCTCCTTGCTTGACTCTTCATTCTTCAACTTCTTCAGTTCCTCTTTATTTGACGATATCTCTTCCAATAATCCTGAACTCTTTGGTTTATGCAAAAAGAGCTTGTCATAAAGAAACTCTTCTCTGAGTTTCTTCAACAGATCAATGACATAGTCTAACTTGTCTTCCATTTCTTTTCTCTTTATTTGCACAAGGCTCAGAATAAAAGGTTGAGATTCCTTGACTAGTTTCAAAGTAGGTTTGCTAACCACTCTCAGTAGTCACCTCTTCATCTGCTTCCTCAAAAAACTTCTTTGCACTAGACTTGGTGATTACCATTATCCTTTCCCTCTAATTTGTTTCAATTATGCTCGAAAAACTTCTTTTTGGTCTCTCTACTATAGATTTGGCTAGTTGATCAAACTTTATTGCCAAGGTTTGTATGGATGCTTCATTTTACTGATTTTTTCC
This sequence comes from Erythroxylum tenue, assembly GCA_027568955.1. Classification (NCBI taxonomy): domain Eukaryota; kingdom Viridiplantae; phylum Streptophyta; class Magnoliopsida; order Malpighiales; family Erythroxylaceae; genus Erythroxylum; species Erythroxylum tenue. Next base: position 12,760,336 of record JAOSBM010000004.1, read on the forward strand.
CTTAGAATCCTGAATAAATTCCTATATCATCTCATCCATATTATGTTTCCTTAGTTGTGATGTTTGTGCTTGAAATCTCGTTGGAGCATTATTCCTTTATTATCCTTTATTTCCCTATGAAAAGTTAGGGTTGTCTCTCCTTCCCGGATTACATGTGTTACTATAAGGATTATTTTGGTTCCTTAGAACATTTCCTAAATAGTCTACATGCTTAGGTTGATTAGATTGATAATCTTGTCTAGGGTGATCGAACCCAAATTTAGACTACATCACTCTTCCTTGTGGAGCCATAGTAATGGTGTTTTTCTTCTTGCTCGGGGCTTCCACTTGACTTGGAAATCTCGTTATCGCGTCCACTTTGTATACTCCAGAGGGTCTATTAGTAATTTGTGCTCTAGCTAAGCACCATTGGTAGTTATTTATAGCCATATTTTTAATCAACTCTTGGGCCACTTCAGGCGTCTTATTATTCAACGTCTCTTTAGCTGCTCTGTTAATTGACTGCCTCATATTCTTACTTATCTTGTTATAAAATGTTTGGATTTTCATCTATAGAGGCAATCAATGATATGGGAATCGTCGAAACATCTCCTTAAACCTCTTATATGTATCGTATAATGTCTCTCCTTCAACTTTAGAGTACGAAAAGATGTCATTCCTTAGCTTCAAAGTTGTCAAAGGAGGAAAATATTTCAGTAAAAAAGTTTTCGCCACTTGATCCCAGGTGGTCAGTGACGAACATGGCATTAAGTTAAGCCACTGCTTTGCTTTTCCTCTCTAAGAGAAAGGAAACAGAAGCAATCTGATTGTGCCATCATTTGCTCCATTGATTTTAAATGTATCACAGATCTCTAAGAAGTTAGAGATGTGTGCGTTAGGTCCTTGTCTCGAAGTCCATCGAATTAAATTGACTATTACACTACTGGATGATGCTTGGCTTGATCTTGAAATTGTTTGTTTATATAGTCGGTCTCATGATGTTGGATTCTATGTCATTTAAGCCTGGCCTAGCATAATCAAATATCTTTTGTGGTTAGCTTTACTGGTTAACCAATCTGCAAGTATTAGGATATAGTTGAGATTCAAAGGATAAATTACACTAGAATTTATATCCAAGTAAGTGACTTATCTAGTTTAGTTGATGAAATTCCAATTATTAGGCTCAATAAGTATAAAAAACTACTAAGGATGTTGTTATAGTCAATTTTTCTTAGAAGCCTTGTTGGGACCTTGCCCTCTCGAGTCAGATGTGCGACGTCCTAAGTGACATCCGAACGCGCATCCCACAAGGGTGGTGTGCCCACACCAGTCAAACATAAAAAACAAACTCATTTTTCCCACTTCCGTACAGATTTTGGAAAACCTCAAACTAGAATTACAAATTGATTTCTTCAGAAAATTTTTCCACTTTGTATTATGTTTCTAATGACACCAAAATCATTAAATTTGGTTCAGAAATATGAAAGTTAGGACTCAAACATTATCAGACTGTTATTAAACTGAAACAGTACACTATACTTAACATCCATCCAGAAATTGAAAGTCTTAGAGACTAACTTAAAATTCAATTCCTTAAGATAATTTGTGGCTCCATGCTCTAGTCTATTTAGAAACAAGAATCATCTCATTAGGAGGTCGGATAACAAAGTTATGGTCGAAAGAATCAAACAAGGTTTTTTCCTTAATCATATTGAACCTGTCTCGGGACAATTGGCATACCTTTCCCTATCGATATTGGATCAAGGTCATTCTTGATAGTTTGAAATAGAACTTCTAGATTTGCAACTTTCATGAAGACACTTATGATAGATTATGTCATCTAGAGGGTCAAAATTGGTCCAGACGATAGGCTAAGACGATCCCAGATGAAAGGTCAGACGAAACTAGACGAAAGGTCAGATGATTTGGGAAAATTCACATAACTTTCACTGTCGATTTCGGAACAAGGTCATTCATGAAGAACATGAAGATAGATTCTATCATCTAGAGGGTCAAAATTGAACTATACAATTCAATCTATAGCGAAGAGAAGATGTTTCAGTCTATAGTGCATAAAAGATGTTTCAGTCTACAGTGCATAGAAGATGCTTCAGTCTACAATGCACCAGAAGGAAGGTTTCTGTCTACAGTGCACCAGAAGTAAGGTTTCAGTGTTTTAGTCTGTAGTGCACCAGAAGGAAGGTTTCAGTCTGCAGTGCACAAGAAAGAAGGTTTCAATCTACAGTGCATCAGATGGAAGGTTTCAGTTTACAGTGCACAAGAAGGAAGGTTTCAGTCTACAGTGCACCAGAAGGAAGGTTTTAGCCTACAGTGCACCAGAAGGAAGGTTTCGGTCTATAGTGCACTAGAAGGAAGGTTTCAGTCTACAGTGCACTAGAAGTAAGGTTTCCGTCTACAGGGTCTTCCTCACATCACCAAAAGTTCTGAATCACTAACTACACTCTCTAGAACATCTCCACTTATAAAGATCATAACTTTCGACTCAGATGTCCAAAATTTTGATACTGTATACCGTCAGAAAGATATAAAGATAAGTTACAACTTTCTAGAAGACAACTTTGTCTAATTCATCCTAGATTAATCCAGAATTTCTTGAAGTTAGAACACAATTCCTACCCCTTTTGAAAAGTTGGAAAAATGCAATGTAAGGACTTGGAAAGTCATGGACAAAATACCAATATATTTCATTAATATCACAAATATAAGAATTTTAAAAAGATTTAATGGGAATTTCAAGTCACAATACATCGTAATCCAAAAATTACAAAGTTTACTTAAACTAGAATTTGCTCAAAATGCAACTAAAGCCTTGTTTTACAGAAATAACTTAAAATACAAAATAAACAAAGGTCGGAGTGATGCCTTGACCCTTGACTACTTGATATCTTGCTCATCACCTAAATATGGGGATGAGAATAGGGGTGAGCGTAAAGCCCGTGGGTAATAATTTTTATAACCGGTAAGAAGCAAAACCCTTGAGATAATCATTTCCATTGCAAAAATTCACATTTATGCAAATTATGTATGCATCACTCTTGTCAACTTATCATGAGCACATAAGTATATCAAAATGGTTTTGGTATATCTATAAACATGACGCACTAAACATTTCCACATAATGGTCCTGTGTAGTTGTAAACTTGAGGGAGTTCATAAAGGAGCTCCATGCTACTAGCGGGTAGGCAAGAGAAGCCTTTAATTTGGTCAATGTGCACGTGACATTCTTGAATGGACTACATCAAACCCACATAACATGCAATTTATGAACTGAAAACAATTTGCCCTTATGGCACATTTTTGGAAACTTGATTTGATAAACTTGCTATTTTTTCAAAAATCATTTTCATCTTTTCTTTCATAATGCATAACACAATACATATACTAAACATATAGCACATTTTTAAAGCATTCAAAGAGCAATAAATGCACATTTTAAAAATAGCTGAAATCATTTATTTCCATTTCTTGGAAGAGACATTTACGACTTATTACTTAATTATAAAAAATGTAACCCACCTTAAATTCCTTGCTTAAGAAATTGGCTCAAGGATGTCTTTCCTCTTACTCCTTTTGCCTCCCTTGATCCCTTTCTTGATTTCCTTCATAAATGACAAAATTCTCATTCAATAAGAATTCAAATTGAGAACCCTAAGAAAATACCTTCGCTAAATTGACCTTATAATACTTAAATCCATACATTTTCTAAATTTCTTAAACCAAAACCCTTCCAAAAATCCAAAAGATCAAGTAAGACCCTACCTTGAATCTTCATCAAATGAAGAGTTTCTTGGCTCTAAAGGAAGCTCTAATCTTCCTCTTTCTTTTTCCCTTCTTGAATAACCTCAAAATCTCTCTTAAAGGCTAAAAAAAAATCGAAACCTAGCTTATTTTCTTTTCTTTTCTCTCTTCTCCATTGAAACTCTCTTCTTTCTCTTCTATTTTTTTCTTCTCTCTCAATTCATGTTTTTTCCCTTCTTAAAAAGCAAGACACTATTTTCTTCTTCCTTTTATGCCCTTAATGAGTCTAAATGTCCACTTTACCCTTCCTTTAAACCTTATGTCTTTTTTAACCTTAAGTGATCTTCCAAAACTACCCCTTTATGCATTCTTACCACTTTTAATTTAACTAACCCATGAAATAAATTTTACTAACATAGACATAAAAAAAATTTCTCCCAAAAATTTACCTATCCAAACCTCATAATTATTTTAGATCATGCTTGACTAAAGAAAAAAAATTTGGGGCCAACAAGCCTAGTGCAGGAAAGACGAAAATTTGGAAGCCTACGGGTAGAGTTTTCAAGGAAGGAGGATAACATAAGTTAACAAAAACCAATCCAATGGAAATCAATTACACTAATGTTTTCTCCAAATCTAAAGATGCTGAAGATACCCAGCATGAGAATAATCAAACAAACATTCACAAGGAGTCAACACCTGAGAATGAATCTTGCCCTCACGTAGAAAGATAAATAACTCAGAAAGAGGTAGTGAATGAATAGCCACTTCTAATAATGAATCCTTAGAAAGCATAGTGATTGGTAACAAAATTGATTTTGAGCCTGTAAGCATGAGAAGATCTAACAGGAAGAAATAGTCGTCTTCAAGGGAATCCAATAAATGATAATTTTAACTTAGAACGTTATAGGAGCAAATGAACCTTATAAGCAACTTTCTATCAGGGATCAAATCTTGGAAAATAACGTAGTTATTGTTGGCATTTTACAAACTTGAATGAAATATGAAAATTGTAATATCATCAAGCTACTTCCTAAAAATTAGCGACAATTCACCAACCATTCACAACACCCCAATGGAAAAATTATAGTGTGCTTTGAAAACTATCTAGTTCAAGAATATTTGGAAGTTGCTAATGATCAAATAATGCACATAAAGGTAGAGGATAAGATGACAAGCACAATGGTCCACATATCTTGCGTTTATGCTCATAAAATTTTATGTCAAAGATATGCATTGTGGAACACTCTTAAAAAGTTTAAAAAGAACAGTAGAAATTCTTAGTTGATTGCCGGGAATTTTAACTCAATCATCAGTCTTGATGAAGCTAAAGGTGAGACATCAGTAGGCATGCCTTTTCTTGACCTCATAAAGTGCTTGAAAGATACACAGGTTATGGATCTTCCTTCAAGTGGGTGCTTTTTCACCTTGAAAAACAATCAAAATGATGAGTTCTGTATCAGGAAAAAGCTTAATAGATGATTAAGGAATCAAGTTTGGCTTCAGTCCTTTCCTTCCAGCTACACATTGTTTGAAAACAGTAAGTTGTCAGATCACTCTATTATTTTTACCAAAAAAACTCTAAAGTTCTTAAAATGCATTTCAAGTTAAACAACTTCATGTTTGATTTTGTAGGCCTTCAAAAAGCCTTGTGCAGTGGAATAAGTCTAGAAATTAGAGGAACCAAACAATTCCTCTTTGCAAGAAATATCATATTGATTAGCAGGAAATGAAGAAATTGTTCTTATGTAATGTAAGTAACACTCATCATTTAATAAGCACTGCCCAGAGGAAGCTTTAGGAGAATCAGTCTGAGCTATACATTAATCCAACCTCTTCAACTTTTCAAGATATGGAGAAAAATGTTGGAGTTATGTAAATATAGTGCCTTGGAAAGCAAGTGTATTTACATATAACTTAATCTTCTTCCAGTTACTTTTGTAACGAAAATATTTATTATTAATAAAACAAAAGAGTTTGGTTTTATTTATACGAGCATTATATATCTAGTCATAAGGTACCAAGATTCTTTTGTAAATAATATACTAATCGCGGCTCATCGTTCGATCCTAGAATCGATCCTTGGAAATTGGTCAAAAATAATTTATACCAAGGATTACAGTACAGGATGCAACCTCGGGTCGTCTCACTTAATCGGAACCTAATGAAATGGACCTAAGCTAGCCTATATGTCAT
>JAOSBM010000004.1:12791794-12804104 GCA_027568955.1 Erythroxylum tenue
ATCTAGCATCAACTCAATATCAAACACAACTAGGCAGATAAAAGAGAATCAACAAGATCACAAATGGACATATATGATACTTCATATATTTACGCTCAAAGTTCTACATAAACAAATCAATAACACATTACATTGTTCACTGCTTAATTAAACTCTAATCAAGCAAAATCTAACTACAAAGCAATAAACCCAACTCAGCTATTCATAACAATGTAGTTAAACGTGACAATGTAAACTACTAAACCAAACAACATATAAAATGTCTGACAATAATCAAATAGCTTTACTACAATTTACAAATCCTAGACTAAGGCCTTCATAAATCGTAGCTAAACTACAGATTAAGCTACTCCCTTTTGAAGCTCGGTAAACTCCAGCCATCACTGCATCTTCAAAAGAAAGGAACGCTTAGCCACGCATAGCAACCGAAAGCCTCACAACTCGCAACGCACTCAAGTTATCCACGGTGGAAGTCGGCGGTAGCTGAAAAGAAAACCTATGCAAAAAACAAACATAAACAGTGCAGAAATCGTCCCCAAGGAACCCCGAAGGGAACCCTGGGGTGAGGTCGTGAGTCTCTCTCTTTTGTTCTCTGTCTTCGCACGTCTCTCCGCTCTCTCTGTCTGCTTCCCAAATCCACTCCTAAATGACCTAATTTAGCAAGTTTATAAAGGAAAGGTCGGGTCGGGTCAGTACAGTGAGTGAACTTTCCAATTAGAGACCGGTTACCTGTCTGCACGTCGCGACGAGTTAATTAATAGACGTCGCGACGTGCGCTTCCTAGATTGCTCATCGCAACGAGTGAGTTAATGGATGTCGCGACGTGTCTTCTTCTAGATGCGCCACGACGTGGGAATGAGTATACGTCGCGACGTGCAACATTTGATCACTCGTCGCGACGAGATGGTTGATTCACGTCGCGACGAGCTTTGCTCTGTGATGCGCCGTGGAGTGATTCGCAGCGGCGAGACAAGTTGTGGCTTCTATCTCTTTGTTCTACTCTTCTCGAGTTGGCTCTACTCCCCTTCAGACCTGCAATGAAAAGTAATAATTGTAATATCAATTGTCCTACAATTTAAGGGAGTGCAATTGTTAATTAATTATGACAATTTGACCCTCAAATCACATTAATTCAAGACAAGTACTCTTGGGTCAAATTAGGCACAATATCCAACAGAAGGAGCCAAAAAGTATAACAAAACTATGAAAATGTCAATAAATAATATAGCCAACTTGGGTTTAATCATTGTGCAACCATAGCAAAAACACATTTGATGTCAGGTAAAGGATCCATAAGCATAATATGTGACTTGACAGTAGAATAGGAGTCATTCAACACCATTAAAAATCTGATTACACAGTCTCCTTCTTGATAAGCCTTAAATGTAGTTAAAACATCACAAGTGCACTGAGGCTCACATTTGCATTTAGGTAAAGGTCTTAAGTTGAATAGTTCATCCCATAGTATTTTAAGATTTGTGTAATAGTCAGAAACTGAAAGATTACCTTGCTTGTGACTGTATATTTCTTCTTGAAGATCTGAAATTCTAAAGGAATCAGTTTGGGAGAATCTGTCTTCCAAGTCTTTCCAAACCTCAACAGCAGAGTCAAACCAAATCACACTTTGTGCAATGGAATCTGTTACTGACCTTAATAACCATGATAAAACCATTGTGTTGCATCTTTCCCAATACATGAACAAGGGATTTTCTCTTTGTGGCATTGCAATAGAACCATCTATGAATCTGTGTTTATTTTTTGATAACAGGGCCATCCGAATGGATCTTGCCCAAGAGTGATAATTACTGCTTGTCAAAGGTGAGGAAACAAGGACTAGAGATGGGTTTTCATTGGGACGAAGATAAAAGGGGCTTGCTGGATGGTCTTCTGGTCGGATAACATTCTGTGGGTGTGATTGATGATGTGTTTGGTTGGTGGTAACACTGGCATATGAGGGACCAGGAGGACTTGACATAATGATGATGAAGAGAATAAAAGAGGGCAGAAAAGAATAAAGCAAAGAGGAGCCAGCAGAGGAAGAAAAGTGTCAAGCTTCTTACTGCTCTGATACCATGACAAAATATGTAATAGGACAAATAATTCTGGCTCAGATTTTATTCCTTGTTCTCTACTCTATATATAGAGTAGTCGGTTGTAACAGAAAGATACGAAGAGATCTGAAGGAAAAAATAAAAAGGATAATAAAAGGATAATGAAATGGATCAAAAGGATGGATTTGGAGTGAAGAGAGAATGGGCTGGACTATTAGTCTGGAACCTTTATCTCAGGCCCAAAAGCCAACTACAACACTTTGACCTCCTTTGACCCACCAAGTTAAACTAAACCTAAACTAAAACCTTTGACCATCGTATTTCCTGTCTAGGTTTAGATCTCTTCCTTAGTCGTCTTGACAATGGGTTCGTAAATCACTGTCTTAGTAAGAAAGAACAGATCACCCTCGAAAATAAATTTGCTGATACTGCTTATTAGCTTAGGTGCTTCTAAATATCTTCTGGAGATAGCGCAAGCCAAAGTACTAATCCAAACATGTAGCCAGGTAAGAACTTGGTGTGTGGAGGATTGCAGGATGTGAAGGGTATAATTGATCAGAACTTTGTTATAAGTCTCATGGTAGCAAATGACCTAACTGAAACTGAAATATGAAGCCAATCACAGTAATGACCCACCATCACAAATCTAGCGCCGCCCTCTACACATATGATATAGGAAAAAAGGGATATACCTTTTGTTTTTAATTGACGTGCATTAACAAAAAGATGGAGAAATAAATAACAGCAATAAGTCAATAGAAAATGAGACGTTGTCTCTGTGGTGACTACTAGAGAAAAAGACATAAGTTTAATTATATTATGTCGCTGTAGCAAACAATGAAAAGCAAATCGACAACTGAGATTTATTCGTTTAAACAAATACGTATAGTGCCGTCTTTTACAGATTTCCATGCATCTCTACGATAAGTGAAAGTTGCAGCACTATTATAACAACTCTTGGAGGACCTGAATTCTATAAGCATATATTAACTGTTAGTTAATTAACATAATCCAAGGTTTATGTGTGATTAACATATCTTGGGATGCATCATATTCGTGTCCTCCAGACCTCCTCATATTCTTTTAAGAGGAAAAGGTAAGCCTACATAGAGACGAGTCTTCATGCGCATCAGGCACTATTCTCAGCTTGAATCGTAGACCTTAAAACCAATAGTTTTGCTGCTTTCTGATCATAAACTTATTCTGTCCTTAACTCGTATATCGAAACTCCAGTCAATTTTGTTCTTGCTTTCATATTTTGGCCTCTTCTTCATAGAAATATATAAGGGGGTTTGTGGTTCTCCTATAAGAAAGAAAGGAACGTGCCTTTTCTGTTTTCATTCTCCTTGTAGTGGGGACGGGTAATTAAAGAAACACGATCACCACATACTAAACTAATTCTGAAAACGACTTGACTGATATAAGATAGTAGTCATCATGTACTTAAAATTATCTGATATTCCTCTGCATCCTTGGATCTTTTCCTTTCTTGGTCAAGCCTTGACCCCATCGACGCCACTGTGGTCTCCAATCATTCCACCACCTCCAAAAGCAATCACGAACTTTATCTCAGATTGGGATTGATAGGCTCAATGGAGAGTGTATATGTGTTACAGTTGCCAGATTAATCGTTAATTATCAGCGAAGAGTCGTGTAATGATCGGTCCACTTTAAAAATTCCTGTGCTATATGTCCAGAAGTGGCTGGTGAACATAAGCGTAAAGTGGGGTCTAACACAGGACCTAATCAATCATTATACTTTATGTAGACAAAGAAATGTCACTAGTCCCATCCCGGAGTGGGAACGACTACATGAACCAATCAGGCAGCATTTTATTTGCATAGTAAATTAATGCTTAATTGCCGTTGAAGAATTTTTAACTCATTTGGCGTGTACACTTCAATATTGAAGTGGCTTAAGGTCAAAATTTCTCAATAATTTGGTAATATTGGGCCGAAATTGCCGGTAATTGTCCATTTGTTTCATGGGAGGCTTCTGCCCTTTTCCTGTTTTTAATTAATTGAGTTGAGGGATGCTTTTGATCCTCTTGACGACAGCCCCTACCACTTGAAGCTCGTGAGTGACGAAGATTCATGACGAGAACTACAATTATTGCAACTTCATTATTCAATTCCTACGCCCCGCACAAAAGTTGGAATTTCCAATCCCACGTGTTCCCACCTCATCACATGCCTATATGCTTAATTAAGAGAACACAAGGCTAAACGGTTGAACTTAGTTATGACTTTTCGCTTTTGTAATCATTTGTTATAATTATTAAAGAATGACTTTGATGGTATGATCAATTACGGATGACAACTAAGCCTATATTAGCCCTGAACTTTTTCACTCAGTTTGAAATTAACGAGCTAAATTTGAATTGATCAGATTTAAGGTTCAGTTTAAAAATAAAAATTATATTTTAAGTTAAGTCTGATCTTGAGTTATCCAAATTCTCGAGTCCTACTTTAGACAGCTAAGGTCAAGTTAAACTCGAGCCTTGACATACTCGGGCCGGGCCCGACCTGACCTGACCAATTATTCTCTTATGGAAATCCAAGGCCTATTACCACCTTATGTAAATCAATTTCTTCAATAGTAAGGGCCCCTCTTAACTACACCGCAAATCTCTGAACTGACTACGCGGCAGTTATATGACGGCGTGCCGTACAATAACATGTTTTAAATTAATAAAGAAAATAGTTGATCTCTGCCTAGATGGAAGTCAGATTTATTTATTATATCTAGATTTGAAAAAAAAAAGCTACATAAATAACAGTACAAAAGATTTGAGTTGTGGGCTCCAGGAAAACCGGATCCTAAACTAATCTTTATACTTCATCAGGAAGACACCACCCATGTTTACTAGTAATTACTATTATATTGAAGTTGAGATAACGAGCAATTTATGTCGCAGGATGATAATTACCAATTTCTGTCCTATCGTTTAACAAACTCCAAGTATGACTGTGACTATCACATACAAGATCATTTCCCGAGGTAAAAGTTGTAAAAGGAAATTTGTTGTAAAGAAGATATATGCACGACACGTTTAGCTATTGAAACCAAATATGAAGGCGATGCAAATATTCTTAAATCCACATGAAGTAAGGCGGAAAAAAAGCTGCGGGTGCTAGTATTTCGATGCTACATAGGAATCCTACTTGATCCCACTCGAACCCCAGAGAATACTTAAAATTTTTTGACTCCAATCAAAATATAAAGCATTTCATTTTAGCTAAACAGAGCTACCAAATTGCCAATAAGACCAACCAAAGCTGTTGAAAGGTCATGGAATCTATAAATCACCAAACTGGAACAAGGTAGAAAATTATCTAATATACCAGTGGCATTCCCTGGGTTATTAATTGAAATCAACAGGAGTAGTCATTAGAGCTCATAGAAACCGAAGAGGAGATGAATTTTTATTACCGATCCCCTACAGACTGTGGAAGCTTCTTCTGTAACTATTCAGAGTGATTTACATTGGTTTTTCTTGTTTTTTAAAAACAGAAACTACAAGGTATATAAATTCAGTTTGCATGGCTGAAGTCGGATTCAGAATTTTGGCACCACTGTTGCGTTAATGCTAGTAACCCTAGCTATCGCCAGTCACATCACTGTTTGCCACGACATGGTTTAAAGAAAGTCTTGATACTAAATACCTAAATAAATCTTGTTTGTAATGTCTTCTTCCTTTGTTGTAAGTAATAATATTGCTAGGGGGCCTTCTGATATTTCTGGAAGACTAAATCCTACTCTGAATAAACTGTAGGTCGACCATTATTAGTAATGAACTGTTGACTTTCAATCCGCGAAAATAGATCATCCGAAACTGAATGTTTTCTCTCTTTGCTAGCTGTTTCCCTAGGACCCACGGCCTGAGGTTTGATGTTGGGATTCTACCCCAATATTTTCCTTGAATCGAGTTAGGTACGCTCACCAAGTCAGAAAATTGTGAAGAATTAAATTTTCTATTTGATTAACACCGAAGAAAATCTTCATCCAATTATTGGAAAAGAAGTTTTGCGTAAAAGCCCAAAGATATCATTACCCCTTCATTCACACATACAAATATAGATTATTGCCTTAAATTTACAATCGACACACTTTTTAAGAAGATTTAAAATCTCAGTCTTATTCTCCAGTGTAATCACAGGAATATCCTGTGCACATGAGACTGAGTTTCATGTCTACAAACACACATGTTCATATTTATACATATAACACAACCCATCACCTTCATCGGGGGAGTCAGAAAAAGACCATCCATGCAAGCCCCAAGCAGCCCTGGAACTTACTCGCGACTAGGGCATCGACCGCCGCTTCCACTGCCTATGTAGGTGCAAGGTGAAGAAACAGATGGAGGGACAGGAGCTCTTTCCATTGATTCCCACACTGCACCACCACTATCGATAGCAACTTTGGGGCTTAGATTGCCTTCTTTATAGAGCCTAGAAGCGACGACAGGTTTAGCTGCAAAATGAAACAACAAGATAACAGCTACGATAAATAATTTCCCAGTCATCTTGCTAACTGCTTCTTCGTTCATTTTCATGGTTGCTGTATTTAGAATGTATAAAAGGTTGATTGTATATAGCTCTATAGATTCTTAACTTCCTGGATCTGTATCAACTTAACCTAGACCTTGTATCGGATTATATAGAAGCTGGAAAGTAGTTCTAGGTGCCTTTACCTTTAGCCTTTATCAATATAAAATTTGAGCACATCCACTCGGACTCGACGATCCATTAAAATTGATTATAGAAGTTCAAACCCTAACAAACTGATCTCCTTGCAGAATGTGTTCAACACTATTACCTGCATAAATGGATATGAGAAAAGGAAGGAAATTATCATAAAACACTTGAGAGTAAGTCACTTGTGAATAGAACAAATTGCATTTAATACAATTTAACATTTTGATATTATAGGAAAAGGTAACAAGCTTATAAACCAGTACAGTAAACAAAATATTTTTTTTTTGGTAAATCAGTAAAATAAATTAAACTATGAACAAAATATGTACAGAAACGTTCACAAGCGAAGTTGTAAAAGCTAATCTAGTAGAGCCTCAGGGCGACCACAAAAAATAAAGGGAACGCTGCAGTACAGGAAGAAACACCCAAAAACCCACTCAACAGCAAGAACAATAACACCTAGAAATTAAGCCAAAGCACAAGCATACAAAGGCATGAAGAAAGCCAAACTAAGACAATCCAACCCAGAGCTAGCAAGCATAGGAGGAACAAAAATAATGAACTGCGTAACTATGTCCCCGGAATGGCCAAGTTGAAAGTGCTGCACCACCAAAGGAAGGCAGGGCAAGCTGGGACTCTCCGAATAGAACCTCGAAAGCTGTGACCACCAAATATGAAATAATAGTGACTCCGAAGCCAATCTGCAGATAAGCCACTACTGCATCCTCGGTACTTAGAGATTATAGTGTCCAAATCCCTCCTCTTCCTTATACATTTAAATTTTACTAACATAAGTTATATATTTTTCTTAATTTGTAGGTTTAATCAAAGTATTCCTAAATTATATCAAATCTATTAATATTAAATAAGGAAAATAGTAAAAAAAATAATGCAAGTAATAAGCTTATCATATTTAGTCTTATGGAAAAGGTTACAAAATAAAATAAGTTATTATTGCATACAACACCAATATATTCATGTAAATCATTTTCTATAATTATTTATATTAGTTAAGTTTACGATTGAATAATGAGAGCAATCATATTGTGACTAGTATTAATATTGTCAATATGTTGCTTGGTAAGAATTTTAAGTTGTTGAAAGATTCACTTTGTTCTGAAGTTCTCTTTTTTCTTTTCATTTTGAGAAAATTGTTTTAAGAAATACCTTCTTCATTGTTTAAGAGTCCATTACTAAATCAAAGTCTGAAAACGTTAAGAGTTCTACGACAGAAAAGCTAACGGTGTTACCGTTAATGAAAATTTATTGCTATTGTAAAAGATATTGAAATTAGTTTTTTTTTTCAATTTTCTGTCAATTATACGATTTCACAAAGAATTTATATGCTCTTGACTATGTTTGACGTTATTGTTTTTTTGTAGATAGAAGTGTTGTATATATAAAAACAATTGACCAACTGGTAAATTATATCTAAAAATATTAATTAGTTTATGAGAAAAACTAATATTTTTCATAAAAGCTACATATGCGTTTGGGATTAATATTACAATCATTTTGCTGTCAAAAGTCGGTTTGTACCAAACAGTAATTTTTCAAAACTATGGCTTCGGAAAAGCACTCATCTTATATTTTCGTACGTGTTGTTTAATTTTCAAATTGGTAGTTTAAGAAATTTGCTTTTAAACTAATTAAATTATAACGTTTCTTTACTTTATCTTAATTTACAACTTGCTTTATGATTATTACGCATTTCTTTATTATAGACTACTAAGGTAAACTACTAATATGTTACAGTTTGATCTAATTGCAAGATATAGGACTTGAATCCCATATTGGTTAAATATAAAATTGATATGAAATTTATAAAGATTTTGGACTCTCTACCCTCATAAGCTAGCTTTTGGGGTGTGGCTCTCCTAAAGTTCTTATCAATTGGTATCAGAGTCGGTGTTGGAGTGGTAGCCTGGGAGTACCAGTCGTGACCAACAAGGATCTCATAGTGGTGACCTGAAAGTGTCAGCCGTGATCAATTAGGACATTGGTCCTTATAGGGGGATGAATGTTACGGTTTGATCTAATTGCAAGGTATGAGACTTGAATCTCATATTGGTTAAATTCAAAATTAATATAAAATTTATAAGGACTTTGAGCTCTCTACCTTCATAAGCTAGCTTTTAGGGTGTGATTTTCCTAAAGTCCTTATCATAATAATATCTTTCATAATGTTTTGTTTACGGTATTACAGTTTCTTCGTGTCATTAACTTTGTTACATGATCTTATTACATTTTCTCACATGGATCGTGCAATCTTGCGAGAATTAACTTTGTACTATATCATGCTTTCTTTCTTAAAAATGTTTTACAAGAGATTTGTAGAGGTGAAAAAAGAAATATCCGACCCCTTTTGTTGTCGCGCATGCCATTACTAAAAGTTTACTCCCTTAAAATATTGTATCCACAAATTTATGTCTTGTGAAAGAAAAGTTGGGTGCGGCGCGTTGTCGCTTGTCGGTCATTTGCTTCCTCTCTCCTACTTGACACTGGAGGTGTTCTCCTTCGGTTTCATCGCTAACAGGACCTTATAGCTCTCCAATGACTCACTCAAATTAAGGGTATGTTTGGTTCATTTAAGAAAATTTTCATCGCTAACAGAATCTTATAGCCTTTCAATCACTCAAATTAAAAGTGTACTCTGTTCGGGAAGAATGATAATATGAATTATAATAAATATAATAAAAAATAAAAATAAATATGACTTTCATTTTTTAGGGTAAAAATTATTACTTTAAAAAGATATAAAAATATTATTTATTTATCATAATATATTACAAATCATCTTTTTTCATTCCTTATTCTTTTCTTTCTTCTCGTACCAAATAACCAAGCTCTCCTTAGGTAACAAATGCAAATTTAATTGAAGGAACAAAGCGAGGGCCGAGTGCATGTATTTTGGTTCTATATGTAATCACAACAATTGCGTCTATGATAATATAAAACTTGACATCAAACCTTACGCTTATTCTACTTGCTGGCTAAGTTGTCGCTTGAAATTAGCAAGCCCAAACTCGACCAGCTGTGCATCTCTTCTTCCTTTTTTTTTTTTTTTTGTGCCCATTTCTTTTGGTTTCTACGATGATTTGTGTATGCCTTTGAACTCTATATGTTTTAATTTAAAAAAAAAAGATAACTTCCATTTTTAACCTTACATAATACTAATACTGGTTAAGGTTAGTTTGAACATATTCAATACCTCCATGTAGCCAAAACTGACTGGAAATATCACAGGGATATATTCCAGCTACACTTCTATTCATTTAATATTTGGTGTAATGAAGTCAATTTTTAGGCAATTATTCTTTCACCCCCTTGTAAATATTTTTAGACTTTCTAGATAAAATGGTGCTCCTATGTGGGTTCCGATCACGACTTAGATCAAACCTAGAAGTCAATATAATATGTTATTAACAATTTATATTAATAAAGATAAATTTAGTTTCCTTCCCGTAAGTTTGCCTTCTGCCTTCTGCCTTCTCCTTCTCTTTTTCTATCATTATATCATAACTTCCATAAAATTTGGGTTTTTTATGATAATGAACATGTCCTTGTTAGAGTATTTTATATTGACTAAACATAAAAATATTAAAAGATTTAATAGTTAACTTTTATTACTTATAAATATTCTAACAGTCCTGAATTTCTATTTACAATTCTATTTATTTCTTTTTTTTTGGGTTTCTTTTAATAATTGAAATTGATTGTGATCAGGGTAACATTACCTTTTTAGATGACGTCGTTACTAAGAATCTTATAAACAACACGATGCAAGTAAAAAATATAAATAAATATGGGTTGAATTGCACTAGTGGAATATTAAGTGAAACATTCCATTTATCGGTTAAAGCTGATTTCCGTGGTCAACTGAGGGTTCTTATTTTATTATTATCTAGATAAATACTGATTTAATTATACAATATATTAATTAATCATTTTAATTATAATGAATATAATATACTTTATTTTATTTTATTTTACAATTAATTTAAAATTTAAATTTTTTTTTGAAAAGTACAAATAAAATTTTAAGATATATTTGAATTTAAAACATCTTTAAAGTAGATAAAAATTTAATATTAAAAACTGTTTATTTATATAATGAATATCTAAATTTGGGTAATCAAACTAATTTAAAAAATAGTTTAATAATTAAATATTATTTTAAATATAAATTTTATGAATATATAAATATTATTTATTTATTTTTAATAAAATTTAAATTTATGATTAATATATATTGGTTAGGTCGGCAGTCCCGGGCCCTGGCCCAGGTCTGATCGTCAAAGGTCCAATTGTAGTAGACAACCTCCTATGCACGCGTGAAGACCTACGTAAAAAACTTAAACCTAGAGACTATCCCGTATATAACGTATTACTTTGCCATAATTAAGGTATGAGACTCATACACTGATTTTCTCTGCTTTTAGCTGCCCCTTACCTTCACCAAAAACCTAACTTGAGCGTCGGAGGGGCCTGCCGGCAACCAACCCCCGGCATGCCTTTGTTGTTTTGCAGGTATTCTCAAGCTCAAGCCTACCGAGATAATGGATCCAAGCAACAGCATCCAACCTCAACGGAATCAGACTGAACCATTTGGCGCCCACCGTGGAGCCCGGCGTCAGGGCACCACGTTCAAAAACACACAGATCAATCAAGCGGCAGCAGCCAATCCTGATATCGCCGCCGTCACGGCGCTGGCGCTGCAACGGATGAGTTCGGAATTACCTGCCGCTCTCCCACCAGCACATCACGAGTCCCATGCGCAATCTTCACACCTGAACGATCAGCCACAGCCTCAAAATCAAGATCAAGAAGAGCAAAGCGTAGCCCTGGAGGATAACGTCAAGACTAACTCGCATCCAAACCTCCAACACCCTTTAAACGCAAATCCTTCTGCACTGCAACAAACCTCTAGCCCTCACCCGGAGGCAGATAGAGGAAGCAGCCGATCTATTAATTCGCCAAATCCTGCAGTCTCAGCCGGAACAATAGCAGACGCCCGCTCGGCAGATTGGTGCGATGGCCGATCGTCATTCTGCTGAAGCCCTAGAAAAAATCGTGGATGATCGCATCAATATGGCCATGAATTCCCGTTCGACTCATCCATCAACACAATATAGCTCTCCTTTCATCCCGGCAATCTTGGATAGCCTCCCTGCGGTCGGTACCAAAATACCGACGCTTGAAAAATACACTGAAAAGATCGATCCCCTAGACTATTTGCAGCACTTCCAGTCAATGATGAACCTACATTGCGTTCTGGATGCCATTCAATATAAGGCATTCTGCACCGCTTTTCAAGAAGGAGCTCGGCGATGGTTCAATAGCTTACCCCCGTGTAGCATCACTTGCTTCGAAGATTTTAAGCTGCTATTCCTCATTCAATTTACCACAAGTAAATGGCCACAGAAGACTGCCTTGGAAGTAATGCAGTTGACCCAAGAAAGGAACGAAAGTTTGCAGGAGTTCATCACTAGGTTTAACAATGAAGCTGTTGAAGTATCTGACCTCACCTGCTCGTCAATGTTGGCCGCACTTATGAG
>JAOSBM010000004.1:12867580-12877897 GCA_027568955.1 Erythroxylum tenue
TAAGCATTTTATCATAAAAATAGGATTGAAATCACTTAAAAATACATAACAAAATATAAGATAGTTCAATCCTATCATGTATTAGTAGACCAATGTGCCATATTCATTGACTAATATGCTTACTTTTCATTTAGTCTCTCAACAACTAGTAAAATTTTATATTTAATGCACATTGTTCAGCCAATATGCTATACTGGTCAACCAATGCTTTACAAATAGTTGTTATATCAGCTAGTTCTTGGCTCCAACGACTAGTAAGGACTCCAAAATACTATAAATAGGTGTTTTCTTATTGATTTTAGCATGAATAAGTGTTTCAGAGTCTTATACACACATTTCTTAATGTTTATCAAGCATTTGAATATCATTATCTCATACTTGTATGAGCGAGCCCTATTAAGTTATCAAAGTAAAAATGTTAGATAATTTTAAGTTGTAATCCTTTATTGCTGTGTTGCATATTGTACTTAGGAATGTTCCAAGTGGTATTAAGATTGCCCTTCACCTCGGAAGAAGATTGTAAAAAGGATTCCTCTTTACCTAGAAAAGATTGTACAATGGTTATTTTTTGTCTTGAAAGAAGAATTATAGTAGAATTGTAAGAAGAATGTTAGGAGTGAATGTAGGCAAGGGTTGTTTTCCAAACCACTATAAATCGGTTTGCATTTTTTCCTATCCTCTTTAAATTATTAATCAATTTTCCAATTGATTAATGTTAAACAATTTCTTCATCCTTATTATATTGATTGTTGTCAATTGAATAGATTGAATAGAAACTTTTTTTAATTTTTTAATACCCAATTTACCTCTCCCTTAGGTGCCATTAGGAACTAACAGAAATAATCAAATTTATTACTTTTGATGGATCTCAGAATCTTGACAAGGGTGTTAACTTAGTCTTTTCTACTTGAGATTGCAATTTAAGAAGTGAATATTAATGATCCTTTTATTGGAACTTTGAGTAGATATTTCAGTTTCACATGTTACTCAAACACCTTATTTGTTGGTTATCATCTTAATGCTTTAGATTCGTTTTACTTTTCACATTAATCACATATTTATTGGTTATCTTAATCATTCGACATATTAATACTTCATTGTTCTTTTTATTTATATGTATTTATTTTTATTCACAACATCTATATTGTATTTTACTATTTGGAAAAAAAGTTTTGATATAAATTGAAGCAAAGTAAGTTAGTCTTCACATTTTTATAAATTTTTTTAAAAAAGGTTAATTACCAAAAAATCCCAAACTTTCGTCAAATTTTTAATTATAGTCCGAAATTTAAAAAGCAGCAATAAAATATCTAAACTTTCAATTTTTTCAATTTTATCCCAAATTTTAAAAAAAAGACAATAAAATGCTCAAACTTTTAATTTTCTTCAATTCTAGCCTTACGTTATCTGTTGTTCTCCTGATGCCCTTAACATGAGGACATTGAGGCTGCGTAAACTAAAAATCGAAGGGTGAGGACATCAAGAAAACAAACTAAAAACGAAGAAAAATTTTGAAATCAAAACGTAAGGTTGTTAGGGCTGCATAATTTGGTTTAGGTCTTTTTTTAAACGACATCGTTTTAATAAATAATTAAATGACGTCATTTTATTAATCTTCATTTGTTATGTTAATTTTGACTGGCATGTATTCGTTAAGGTTTCTGAAACACGCAAGTCATGTTAACAAACTTAACGGAAACACTAATATCAGGCAATAATTGAAAAAAAATTAAAAATTTGAGCATTTTATTGCTACCTTTTCAAGTTCGGACTAGAATTGAAAATTTTGAAAGTTTGAACATTTTATTGTTATTTTTTAAGTTCAAACTATAATTGAAAATTTGACAAAAATTTGGGCTTTTTTTGGTTATGAAACCTTTTAAAAATAAGTTTTGAATACATTTGAGAAATTAAATTTAGAAATAAAGAATAAGCTAACTTCTAAGCAAGATATTAAAGATAATAAGAATGCCTATAATGAGTAAGAACAACATAAATATTAAAAAGTGAATAAAAATTTATGAAATAAAATGAAAGGGTGCATCTAAATTCATAAAAATCTCACCAAAAGTTTATAATGCACGTTTAAAAAAATAGAAAAATGGTTGGCATCCTAATTTTTACAAAATCGTATAAATGATTATAGAAGTGCATAATTGAGAAAAAATAAACTTAACATTTCAAAAGGAAGTATGTAATGAAATGTAAATATGCCATATTTAAACAAAACTAACTCATATTAAAAGGTAAAAATAACAAAGAAAACTAAGTCTATAACAGAATAATAGAAGACTATATAAAAAAAAGGAATATGTTATCTCTCAAAGAGGTTTACGAAGAGATAGTTTCAAGAATTAAAATTTATTTGGATCTCTAAAATTTGATTATTTTATTTAGAATATTTCAAATATGAAATCTCTAACTTGCAAAAAAAAAATTTATGCAATCTCTAAATTTGTAACATATTATACTCATTAAAAAGTTAAAGAATCATTATTTTAGTGGTTCTTATTTGTAATTATGGTTAATATTAGTTTATTATTTTCGCATACGAATAATTTAAATAATATTAGTTATTATAATTATAAATAATACTAAAATGATGGTCATATAATTGGTTTCAAATTGACAAATGAATTTGATTGCACTAGACTGTTCTCTTAGTTTGGTTGAGATTCATTTATGCGTGCATTTAAATAAGCAAACATAACGTAAGCAAAGCAGCTCTTAGTAATGGAATGACAGTTATTCCCGCGCTGAATAGAATAAGACCGTTAGAAACGATGACGTAGGATATTGGTCATGATGTCCCCGCCAAAATAGAGTCTAGAGACAGACCACAAACTGGCGAAATGGAAGGAAGAGAGTTTTGCTTCAAACTCCACAAACTATCACAACACATCTCACTCCGCGAACATCCTGGAAAAAACACAACAACTTCCCGCTCTTCACTTCTTCACCTCCAACAACAACGTCTTCTTTTTTTCATTTTCTTTCGACATTCTTACATCCATTTTGGAGAAATTGTGATTGTCCATGGACTTGTCTTTCTTTCCAGCATACTCAGAAGGATGTTAGTTATCATTTTGTGATAATCTGAAAGGAGCAAACCTCCGCTCATCGTCGTAGAATGGTAGGTTTTCCTTTTCCTTTTCTCTTCTGTTGTTGTTGCTTTTTTATTGTTCTTATTTTCACATGTTTTTAACGTAGTGACAAATTAAATGGTACAAATAATATTTGCCTTAACCGATTTATCAACAATCATGGTGATTATGCGTTCAAGAAAAAAAAAAAAAAACGATGTGCTAGTTCTGATAGATGTTGCATGTTCTTCCATTAAGGTGTGTATCATTGCAACTTAAATGTGCGTACAGTAAACCCCAAAGTACACGATTAATCATGCTTCGTGTTTGAAGCCGATAACATGAAGATGAAAACTCTTTGATGAATATGATATTTCCATGTAAAGCGAACTCGTAGGGCTTGAAGAAGACAGCCACTTTTTATTTGCTTGAAGAAGACAGCCACTTTTTAGTTTTCACAGCTGAGAATTAAAAAGCGTGTTGGAGAACATAAAATGATGAATCAGAGAGATTACGCAAAAAAGAAAAAGAACTTGTAACTCCAGAGCTCTCTTTCCGTCACAGTCTCTTGTATTGCATCCTAGTCATAACATAAGCCTCACTTGGTACAGGGGATCCCAGGAGAAATTGATGTCGGTTCCCAGATTTGGGTTGAAGATCCAGAATTAGTTTGGGTAGATGGAGTTGTACTTAACATTAGGGGAGAAGAAGCTGAGATTCAAGTTTTCGACGATAAAGTTGTAAGTAATATTGTTGTTTTTCCCAATTTGTTGTACTTCCGGCTCACCTTTGTGCTTTATGAATCGTAAAATTGCAGGTTGTTGTTAGCTTATCACATATATATCCAAGAGATGCTGAGCCACCCGAAGGTGGAGTTGATGACATGACTAGGCTGCATTATTTGCATGAGCCTGCAGTTCTACACAATTTGTCGACAAGATATGCAGTGAATGAAATTTATGTAAGAAAGAATTAACTTTATTCTAAGACAAATCATTTTGTTACTGCAGCTTTGTTATAATTTTTGGCATTCTCGCAGACTTACACTGGAAACATTCTTATTGCTGTCAATCCATTTGAAGGACTTCCACATTTATATGATTCTCACATGATGGATCGATACAGGGGAGCACCAATTGGAGATCTCAACCCCCATATTTTTGCAATTGCTGATATTGCATACAGGTAAATCATCGCTATTTGGGTTCTATACTGGTGCCCCCACAGATTCCTATTTATTCAAGGTGCTGACATTTGGAACAGGGAAATGATCAATGAAGGTAAAAGCAATTCAATTCTAGTCAGTGGTGAAAGTGGGGCTGGAAAAACTGAAACAACCAAAATGCTCATGCGATACCTTGCATATGTGGGCGGTCATACTGCTGCTGAAGGTCGCACCGTTGAACAGCAAGTGTTAGAAGTAAGCTGGATGATTAAATATCAGCTCAAATAGTGAATATTAGAACTCTTAGCCTGCCAACTGAGTCGGTCTTTTTCATACAGTCTAGTATAGTCATTTCATGTGAAAATATCGAGGGATACAAACTATTTTATTTGAGTGATTGGCTTTGTGGATGAGCACTTTTTAGTATTTAGGCTGAAATTGTTTACATAACTAGTGAGTGTATCATGTTTCTCATCATAGGATTTCTTAGGGAGATTCTATGAATCTTGTTGAAGCAAATGCCATGGTAAAATCCAAATGCTGTACCTGCATGATGATCAAGGATTCTAGAAAACAGTTCCCCAAGTTTTTATTTATCAACTACTTCGTGGAAGAGTTGAAATAGTGATATACTGTGCATATTTCCTAGTTCCTAGTGCTTCCATACGAGGTGGCATCTCTGTTTATATTTGCTTTGTTTTAAGAATACTTTCTGGAAACCAGAAACTTTTTATACTAATTAGTTATTTGCAGTCGAATCCAGTTCTTGAAGCTTTTGGCAATGCAAAAACTGCTAGAAATAACAATTCCAGGTGAGAACTTTCAGGCTTTCCACTGTTCAATTGTTTAACATTTTCCACAGCATTGGCTGAGCCATGTTTTTCATAACTTATATGTAATTGATTTCTTTGAAATTGGAATTGAACTTGGCAATTTATGTTCTAGGCTAATTAATTAACGGTTCAATCCAGCGTTAGTATTTAGCTATTAAAATCATCCTTTATAAAGCATATTCCGAAGTAGCTATTAAGATGTGATGATCCATTCTGAGCATATTCGGCAGCAACTTTAATAAACTAATGTTATGTTGGAAACAATGGTGCAGTCGTTTTGGAAAGTTTGTTGAAATTCAATTTGATGAGAGGGGGAGGATTTCAGGAGCAGCAATCAGAACTTATCTTCTAGAGAGATCCCGTGTGTGTCAGATTTCCGATCCTGAGCGTAACTATCATTGTTTTTATCTTCTCTGTGCCGCGCCACAAGAGGTGGGCATTTCCTTGGACTGTCTACTACGCCAGTTGCTCTGTGTTCCTTGATTTGAGTCATTTTGATGACTGACTGATTTTCTGGCTTACTTAGGAGATTGAGAAATATAAATTGGGAAACCCCAAGTCTTTTCACTATCTTAACCAATCCAATTGTTATGAATTGGATGGTGTGAGTGATGCCAGTCGGTATCTTTCCACTAGGAGAGCTATGAGTATCGTTGGAATAAGTGAGAACGAACAGGTCTGGAGGTTGCTTCACATCCTAATATATGATCCTCTTTGTTAATCAAATTAAAAGCCGAAGAAGTTGGTATTTTTCTTGAAGAGTAATCTCTCTCTCTCCCATACTTTTGTAGGATGCCATTTTCAGAGTTATAGCTGCAATTCTTCATCTTGGCAATGTTGAATTTGCTAAGGATGAAGATGTTGATTCATCAGTTGTGAAAGATGAGCAATCCAAGTTTCATCTTCAAACGACTGCAGAGCTTCTCATGTGTGACTAAAGCCTTCCCTGAGTTTTTATTCATATTCCTATTTGTTTGCATATGAATGTCTACTGTACACTTGTTTCAGGTGTGATCCTCAGTCACTAGAAGATGCACTGTGTAAACGTGTGATGGTAACTCCAGAAGAAGTCATAAAAAGAAGTCTTGATCCTCTTGGTGCAGCAGTTAGCAGGGATGGTTTAGCCAGGACTATATATTCTCGCTTGTTTAGTTGGTAAAAATATATCGGCTCCTAGCTCATCACATATTTACTATGACAGTGCCGCTTATTTAATGTTCTTTGGGATAGTATAACTGTTATCGTATGATCAGGTTGGTGGATAAAATTAATGCATCCATTGGGCAAGATCCTACCTCTAAGTGTTTGATTGGGGTCCTTGACATTTATGGTTTTGAGAGCTTTAAAGATAATAGGTAAAACACATACTTTGATATGAAGTTTTTACTTGAGCCTCTCATACTTAATTCTGATTCAAACACAGACTTTGATATCTACTTGTCTTTACTTAAGCCTCTCATAATTCTGATACCTTGGGCAGTTTTGAACAATTCTGCATTAACTATACGAATGAAAAGCTGCAGCAACATTTCAACCAGGTATGAGGTTAGTTATATATTGTCTACTTTCGCAAATAGAAACAAACTTCATCATATAATCCTATTGTTGTAATGCCGTGCCGTTCAGCACGTATTCAAGATGGAGCAAGAGGAGTACACCAAAGAGGGGATTGATTGGAGCTACATAAATTATGTTGATAATCAAGATGTTCTGGATCTTATTGAGAAGGTCTCTATATTGCATTCCGCAACGCCCACTTCTTTCTCTTTGACACTTGATGAATTTTAATTCCGGTTGTGTTTCTTCCTTCATAATTAAGACTACACACTATTTCGCAGAAGCCTGGTGGAATCATTACTTTGCTTGATGAAACGTGGTATGGTAGCAATTTGTGGCTTTTAAATTGAATTAGACGTGTTAACCTAAGTGATGATGTTGCTTATGTAATGCAAACTCATTATTGCCGCAGCATGTTCCCGAAATCAACCCATGAGACATTTTGTGAAAAGCTTTATAAGACATTCAAAGATCACAAGAGGTTCATCAAGCCTAAACTGACACGCTCAGATTTCACCATTGTCCATTATGCAGGAGAGGTGAGATGCTATTTACTTTTGCTGCTCTATTTATCTTCCTACACATTTATTTTTAAATTGCATTTTTACTGATTCCATTCCATTCAACTTCTTTCCAGGTTCTGTACCACTCTGATCAATTCTTAGACAAGAACAAAGACTATATTGTTCCTGAACATCAAGATTTGTTGAGTGCTTCGAATTGTTCTTTTGTAGTTGGCCTTTTCCCTCCATGTTCTGAGGATACGTCCAAATCATCCAAATTCTCATCCATTGGATCGCGTTTCAAAGTACGTCTTTTCTTCTGTTGGGACTTTTCAATAATTCTTGGCACTGCAATGATGACATACCAAAAGTGTTTGTCAAATTTATGCAGCTTCAATTACAACAATTGATGGAGATTCTACATTCTACAGTGCCCCACTACATTAGATGTGTGAAGCCAAATAGTTCATTGAGACCTTCTTTGTTTGAGAACACCAATGTCATTCAACAACTGAGATCTGGAGTGAGTAAATTTGGCACTTCTTCACTCTGGTTTATTTTGTTAAATGTCTAATGATTTCGTACATATTTGTTTTAGGGAGTCTTGGAGGCAATCAGAATAAAATGCGCTGGATACCCTGGTCATAAAAGCTTTTCTGAATTTTTAACACGATTTACTCTTCTAGCACCAGAGGTATCGAAAGGGAAGTAAGTGCTATAAAGAGAAAGGAGTTTTATGCTTGGATTGAATCAGGTTTGGTTCTAGTTTGTAAGATTATTATTGCAATTTGCATGCAGCTATGAAGAGAAAGTTGCATGCAAATGGATTTTGGAGAAATTGGAGATTACAGGATATCAGGTATTACCAGAAACACTTTCCGAAACTATTTAAGCGCTCAAGGGTACCGTACTAGCCTAAAACTAAGGTTTTAATTGGACACAATTTGGCAGATGGGTCAAACAAAGGTTTTCCTAAGAGCTGGTCAGCTGGCTGAGTTAGACGCACGGAAAGCAAGGCTGCTTCGCAACTCAGCGGCAGTCATCCAGAGGAGGCTTAGAACTCATACTACTCGAAAAAAGTATATCGTGTTGCGGAAATCTTCAATTAAATTACAATCTCATTCGAGAGGTGAGTTCATAGTCAAATGTGAACCTTTTTCATGAAATGTGATTGATTTCCTTGGACGCATGGTAATTAAAGAACTTAACTGTATCTTTCTCTGTAGACTCTTAAGTTTTTGTTTCGAGTCTTAAACCTCTTACATGCACTGCTAGGATTCAATCAGCTGCCCATTTTATGGTTTTTGGTTCTAGATTTATCTGTACGTTACCTCTCGCAGGAAAACTTGCTCGCAAATCATACAAACGCATGAAACAGGAAGCTGCTGCTGTTAAAATCCAGAAAAATTTGCGTAGACAATTTGCTAGAAGAACGTATACCGGCATAAGGTCCTCTTCGGTCATTTTGCAGACAGGCTTACGAGCAATGGCTGCACGTAAAGAATTGAAATTTAGAGAGAAAACCAAGGCTGCAATTGTTCTTCAGGTTGTCAACTAGCCAATTGCTTGTTGCCTTTGTATGATTCCTGTGGTTGCTTACCCAATAAACTTTGCAGAGTTACTGGCGCTGTCATAGCGCTGTTTCATACTACAAGCAGCTTAAAAAGGCATCAGCCTTGTCACAAAGAAGATGGAGAGGAAAATCTTCTGGGAAAGAACAGAGAAACCTTATGATTGTAGGTGTCGGCATATGCCAACTTTTTCAACCATATTTTATGCCCAGAGGATAACCTTCTATTTTGGTTCATTGCTAGACTAGGTCTTGATTATGAACAACGTATAAGAAACCTTAATTTTTTAAATTATTATTTCAAGATAACATTAGCCAAACTTCATTTTGTTTCAATCATTGATGGCAATATTCAAATCCCTAGTTCAAGCATATCCTTCGAGGTAAGGTGGGTTTTCCCTCTGAATGCTCCTTAGAATAGCATGTTAGAGATGTGAAGCGGTTGAAGAATTAAGCGTGGAAACTTTTGTTTAGAGAGGATAAGTTTACTTCTTGTATTTATAGGCTCGCTCACCTATTTTATCTATAAGCACAAATAAGATAGTGACTTTGCGGTAGATATTTTTTCACACTATGCTTTAGGCTTGTGGGTGCACGGGAATAAGCATGATTGAGGATTTGTCCTTTGATTTCTTTGATTTTACCACGATTTCTGTACTAATTTTTATAGGTTTTGGTCATATGTATCAAGCTCACATTCGTTTTGCTGCTTAGATAAACTTATTAAGTTAATTGTGTTGTTTTTCCATCTAGTACCTTTTTCAGTTTGGGAACATGGAAATAATTAACCTCAAGGTGCTGCTAATGAATTGCTATTGCTAGATAAAGCACCGAAAGTAACATCTTTTTTGTGTCTCCTGTGCTTGCTAAAGATGCACTAGATTCTCTTGGAGAATGCTATTTTCTCTTTTTCATAGCTAACGACGCAATTTTCCTTCTCAGGAGTGTGAAGAAAACACTAGTTCCCTCCGAGAAAAAAATGATGAACTTAAAAGACAGTTTCAATCTGAAAAGCAGTCGAGGGTAAGGAATAAATTCTAATTAGCAATTTCCTCGTCTTGTAATACCTGTGCACCTTTGATTTCTCTCTTATCATCAAGAATCTGGTATTGAATGGATTCTGCAATCCTTCTTTAGTTGACTTTGATTCTTTATGCTATCTAACAATGAGCTCCGCTAACCATGTAAATCAGATGGTCCCGGAAGAAGCAAAGGAAACGGACATAAATGCTTCACATCATTCAATGGAAGATTTACCGCATAATGCTTCACATGTCACGGAACTAGAAGCTCATTCTCTAAGCACCGAAACATCTGCTTATCCCCAAGACCCTGAAAGTTTTCATCCCAGAGCAGAGGCCGAGAGATTAAAGGTGATGGCGATACTAACTATTATATTCAGATATCCCACCACTCGTAGTCGTATATTTGTGATTTGCATCAGTTAAGTGGTTGATCTAAACAACTTTTATAGGAGACTTGCTTCCCGTTCAAGAATAAGCTAGTCTTTTGGTATCAAGATAGAATAACTGTTAGAGACCAGTTTCTCTAACAATGATTCCACACAAATACAATAACCTGCACCTCAAGCAAACACACACAGCAC